>OX418217.1:47209027-47226527 GCA_948455865.1 Conomelus anceps
AGGAAAGCTTCAGTAGAAGCTCTATACCTTGGTGCTGATATCAACACACTGCCACATCCTATACGTCATGATATCATACACTGTAAGGAGCTGTTCATGGAGACTACTCCAAGACTTTTTAGGAGGACATTGTACATTGTTTGCAAGCGCATGGATTTCACTGATATAATCTCACTGTTCAAAGCTGAAAAACTCACTGGTGATGACATTGGCGAAGTGATCTTACACATACTCACATGGTGGCCAGATCATGGTTACATCAGTGATGATTACAAGAAGTTTCATTCACCCTCATGTTTAAAAAGGCGGGCACAAGCACCATTGAATGTAAAGCCTGATTGTAGGTGTTTGGAGATATACGATATGATAGGTCACATGATGCGGTTGGGAATGGCAGAAGATTGTTACCTTCAGATGCATATTGGACTTTCTGATTCCATGAGGTGGGAAACGATTGAGTCTGCCCTTAAGAGATATGCAGTTGAGGTCTGCTATAATGTTACAAGTGAGATGTTCGAAGATTAATTCATGTCTTGTTTTGCAGAATGAACGGTCAACAGCGTGCTGATGCTGTCACAATCAGAGAGGACTTGGAGTATGTCTGCAACCTCTTGAAAACCATGTCATTACCAGTCAGCTCGTACCGTCGAGCATTGCATAATGCTAGAAAAATTGGGCATGGACCAAACCGCGGTCACGGTTTCTATCTACCCGTCAGAAGTTTACATATTCCCCCATGTACATATACATACAATCCAGTTAAGCAGGGTGAGGTGTGGAACTGTAAATGTGTATTACTAACATTTAGATTGATGCATTTGGACAATTTCATTGCGAATAGTTGGCCCAGCGAACCTCAAGTTTTCAGAGATCATAAATGGTGGACAGGGCTGCTACCATTGGACAAAGGTCAGGATATCAATGATCTTCTCATTGACATAGGAGATGCGTACTGCATTCAACCATCCACACCACCACCACCTTACACTGAGAAGGAGGAGGAGGAGGAGGAAGCAAACTGTGGACCCTCAACACTGGCAGCTCTCTTGGAGTGTTGGGAATAATCTATGCTATTGCTTTATTGCAGATGAACACCTCTGCACAAGAAATGATCAATACCACCACCACCGCAGCTCAAGCTCCAAACACTGCAGAAACCGTCAAGCCGCAAGGAGCTCTCAACAATGCCGTGCTGGAATTCTACAGTTCAATTTCAAGCCATAAGCCTGCCGGCCCCAACTATCTATCGATGAAGGATCTGAAGCCTGAAATTAAGTATCAAATGCTGTCAGCGCAGCCATCATTGACTAAATACGGGACAAAAGTCAGCATCAACATCATAGTGGACAACCAGACTGCCAACATTATACTACCAGACGCATATAGTCGGCTCACATTGAAACATGTGGAAAATGGACCTTTAGATCTGAGCAAATTCAAAATGAGTGTTACTCCTGCAGGCAACACATTTATAATGAACATGTTTATTGACTAATAAACGCTTCTTTTTTTTTATTCTGCAATTGTGAGTTTTTCTTCCATCTCCCAATACCTATAGTCTATAAGATGATGCACATGAGGTGAACACTTGCACTAGTGCACTCACTAGATAACTCACTAGTGCACTCACTAGTGCACTAGTGCGCTCACTAATGCACTCAATAGTGTACTAGTGCATGTGTTCATATAGGTAAGAAATTGTCTTACATTGCTTTCAACAAAGACAGTTTCAACGAAAAAGAGAGGGTAGAGAGAGAGTTCCACTTCCATCACTGACTCAGCCCACTGGCCTTGATATACCAGTTTTAACTAGTATGTCACTGCTGCATTCCAATGCTATCTATGCAGGAAAAAACATGTCTGTGGTAGAAGTGGAACGCTCTCTCTCTCTCTATGAGTATACTAAGGAGAGAGTAGGTGAATGAGAACCAGTTGTATAGCATTACAAGTTTATTCTAAGCATTATGAAATAAAATATAAAGATGAGTGAGCAGTTCACCCTGACAATAGTCTGTGGTTGGAGTCTCTTCAATCGCACTGCATACACCATCAACTGTATCCAAGCCTCTAGAGCGATGACGTTGAACTGTTGTAAAGATGGAGATGAGAAAAGCTTCTGAGCAGCCATCTGCAATGCGGAACCTCCTTACACGTTGATCTTCCATACTGTGAGAGAAGCCGGCAAATACGATTTCATTACTGCCAATTGCACTTAGCGCCTTGCTGCCATACTCAAATTGACACCAGTACTTTTGAAGAGTATCGGGAAGATTGATGACAATCTTGACATCCTTGTATCGCCAGTCTTCCACTTGTCCGAGATCCAGTACAGCTGCCATGCTATGCTTTAGCCTGTACACTGAAGTTAGTGACACCTTTTCATTGTCAAACATCGTCCAGATTTTGAATGGAAGTTGTGCTGGCTGCTGCGGGACACTTTTGCCCATACCATTTTTCCACATGATTCCTATGAAGATGTTCTTCAAGAACCTGTTAACATTATAACTGTTGACAGGTATTGCTGGTTCCAATCCACTAGTACATTCTTGTAGATCTCTCAAGTATTTCACAGTACCACGGCCATGTACTGCATCAATAATTGCATATCGTAGCCTTCTAAGATGGATGCAATCACACGCATCACGTAGACTGGCACCAGTGCACGAAACTGCATGTCCACACTCGAGTTGAAAGTCATCCAATGACATGATGCCCCGCTGCTCCAGCTCGACTTCCAGCTCCATAACGGCTGCTTTCAAACGTAACTCATTCCTATACTTATTGATATCCATCTTGCACTGTGCTCTCAAGCCAACAGCATCTTTTATATAGCTAACATAGTAGTGGTGGTGGGGGTAAGTCAATGATTACGCAATCTATTGAATTATTCATTTATTAACATGCATTGACAAACACGTTTTTTATCTTTAGACATGGTTTGCAAAATATGATTATATAGCAAATTTACAACATTGAGCGCACAATAGTAATATTTCATTGATCCGTCAGTGATCAGATTTGCTCTGTAGTCTTCTGTCATGATGAGATAGCAATGTTGTTCACAGTTGTAGTTGTTGTAGGAAGTCATCACTTGTTTCTCCAGGTTGGGGAGATCTTGTTGCTCGAATGGAGATGATAGATCAATCACAGTAAAGTTGTCAGCCAGATTCTCCTCGTCTTCGTATTGGGGCTCCATCAGTTTGTGCAGCATGCTCAGTTTGTCATATCCATAGACATAGATTGTGTGAGCTGGTCCTACAATCTTCCGCCATCTTTCCAGTGCACTTCTCACAATTGGTCTTAGGTTGGAGTAGTATTCCCCCATATCATTATTGTCCGTCCATCTCAAGCCATGTTTAGCACTATGTGAATCATTCTCCTTACGTATACTAGTAGCCAGTACAGATTCAGAGTAGGGAGATCTGAAGAGAGAGTGCTGGCGTACAATGCGTGATTCTATAGCATGTTCAAGATACGCCATTTCCTTGACAACAAATTCGCCATTTCGTCCAGTGAATCCTTGAAAGTCTATCACAAAGTATGGTCCAAAACCTTCCACAGAGTCATGCCATGTCTCATTGCTGCTGCTGCTGCTGCTGCTGCTGCTGCTGCTACTGCTATCCTTTTCCTCTTCAAAGCTGATAAGTTTCATGATGTTGTCGATGCTGTCCTCAAGATTCATGCTGCGATGTTCACACAGTTGTGATGTCTCTGCACCTCATCCACAGCCTTTTTATAGTCGAGTTATCAGGCAATTTGAACTGTGCCTGTCATTGGTCGATACTCTTTGACCACTTCATGTATCATCAGACAGTAGGCACGTGTATTTGCAGGAATGTTATCAGTCATTTCAAATTCCACTCTGACATCAATGCTGCCAGTCTTGAGTGTTTCATTTTGACGTGAACAGTCAATTGGAAACAGCATCATTCTTCCATCTGCCAGAGCAGACTTCTCAAACAGTGGGTTGCTTGCTCGAAAATCTCCATGGTTGTAGACTCCATTGAAAGCTGTATACATATTGTAGACACGGTTGTCATCACCATCAATGCTTTCATACGGATAGTACTTGTTGTTCAGAAACACTCGAATGTCTTTCACATTGCACTTGTCAAACAATGATCCATTTGCATCTGCTCTTCCTCTTCTTCCAGTCTGCAGTCCAATCACAATGTATCTCGGCTTCTCATGTTGTGCAGTCGACTTGACAGTCCATGTATGTTTTGTAGCTTCGGGCATGGCCGGGTACTCATACAGCTCCCAATGTCGGAATGGTATTGATACAGGCGAGTCATTCTGCACCAATCGTAGCAGACGCAATCTTGCTTCATCGGCCACCTCCACATAGGGCATCTTCCACACAAGCTTCCGAATGTTGACAAGGCCTATTGTATTCAAGCAGTTTACGTTGTCAGCACTGCGTCTTAGCACCAGCTCCTGTTTCACATTGAGCAGCACACGTCTGTAGTCTTCGGCGAATCCCAGCAGATATCTAAGTGGTACATCCATGACGGTAGCGTTGGCTGCATTGGCGGCAAATGTAGTTAGACCTGTTGTAGCATTATACTTGTAGCCGGCTCCTTCCATCTTGGCTAGTTCTTCTCGTTCAAAGGTCATTGCATTCTTCATCAGGCTGGCAATGCCTGGGTTGCGTGTGCTGTCCACCTCAACTCCATTGATCTCATAGCGTATCTCTGAAAACAGGTTGGCAAAAAATCCAGAGACACATGGTGTGCCGGCCAGTGCAGCACCAGCTGCACTGGTTACTGTGTACTCAAGGTGTAGATAGCTCTCTGATGGTAGTGTGTAGATGTCCTGCTGCTGAATTGGTATCCTGATCTCATCGTTGGCATTGAAGGTTGTGTTGTATGGCGAATGTGAATGATACTCAAAACCTGTGATGCGATCATCCGAAGATGGACCACTCTTTGTCACATCCAAAAGTCTCATTGTCGCTGTCGTGGATGTCGTCTGATAACAATACAACCTCTTTGCTCTAGATAATCGATGCTCCTTGATGTTAACTCAATGGCGGTCGATCGTTGAATGACGTTTAAAGCGCCTGCACCCCTTTTATTTCTTTCTGTCTCTGTCTCAGACTGCTCAGCTCCACTCCAACCCCTCTTTTCAAATAGCAGCACCATATCACTCTCTTCTTCGTAAATGTAAGGTTATGTTTATCGGCTCCTCTCTAAAGTTCACCAGACGTCCGTTCTCATCAACAATCTCCAACGTAATGTTGCTGATCTGCTCGGCATCCACGGGTAAATAGACAACATTGCGCACAGACACAGCCATTTTATAGCCCGGGTCCACTGACGGGTAGAACTCATAGATAACATGATCCTTGATTCCATTCGAGTAGGAGCCGCTCACTATGTTACATTTCACACGCACCACATTGGGGCGGTTAATCATCATGGTTGAGTCACCTCTAGCCTCCTTGTCAGCTTCCAGGATCCTGTTGAAGCCCAGCAATTTGCCTATTGAGTCAGGCGGGGTAAAGTCCAGCTTAGTATTGCACAGCACTATACATTTCAATGTTGACGTGTCCATAGCCATTTGTAGGTTAACTCCACGCTTATTCAATCTTGCCTCCAACAGTTCCTTGATCATGTTAAACTCAAAACTACCTTCAGGCAATGAAACAGTTTGCCAAACCTTTCCTTCTTCACTTGCATCTGCGCTCACACTTGCATCTGTGCTCACACTGGGAGACACTTTGTTTGCAGCACTGGTATCACCGCCCACAATGGGAAACACTTTCTTCTTTCCATCATTGAAGGTCAATCCTATGCTCCTGGTTTCTCTACTTTTTGGTTCTGTTTTACCAGTAAGACCCCATCTAAACCAATCAACGATTGTCATGTTGCTGTTATTAAGCTCTCCATGTGTCACTGAATGATCCTCGTCATGCGACTCACCCGCTGGTGGAGCTAGGAAGCGTAATGTATTGTTGTAGCCGACCTCAACATTTGGAATAGAGTTACAGCTTGTGAAGCTGATAAGTCCCACTTCCCATACACCATTGCCTGTATCAATAGGCGGGTAGAATTCACTACTCAGCGTTGACTTGGTTCCTCCAAAGCAGAGCATCATCTTGATTGCTCAGTGTACTTCAACCTAATGACTGCTTACCACAATAATTGAGAGGTTTTATACTAATAATGAAAAAACAGTTGTGTTTAGATTCATAATTTATTTAACAATCAACTAAAAATTTCAAACATAAATGTCCACATATGTGAGAGTAGAGATCCTCCTGCTTCCGATCATAGTTGTACTCAATCCTCGTCGCTGGTGTTGATCCTCGATGCATGTAGTCAATAAATTCTTGTGGTGGTCTCAGGTTGCCAAAGCCGTCAAAGTAGTGAACGTTGCCATCCTTCTTAACATAGCACACCCAATGTGTGCCAGGTCCTTTGCTGTCATCCAGGTTGATGATGCCACACTCCCTCCTCAGCGGTCCTTCGGCAGGTAGAGCATCTCGCATAAACACTCCTCGAAATTTCTTTAGCTTCAAACGGCATGCATACTTGTAGAGGTCTGCATCGGTCAGTGCTCGGTCTGGTAGAGCAATCATCTTCTGCCGCCGCATCGACGGCGACGAGCCCCGTTTCCCGTCTTTTGACGTCTCAGGTACAGGCCTCGACCCTTGGTTGATACTGCTGTTCTCCTCCTCTTGGTTCCAGTCCTCCTCCTCTTCCTCTTGGGTCCAGTTCTCCTTTTAGCTCCTCCACCAAACTTTGCCTTGGCTTTCATAATGTTGGTCACTGCTAGTGCTGCGGCCTTTTCCAAAACACCTGCGTCCGATGATTTCACTCGACTCCAAGCTCGTTCAGCCAAGATCCGGTCTGCCGCTGCTCTGCTAGCAGTATCACTATTCCTTGAGTATGCAATGTCGTGCTGCTTACAAGCTTGGTCAAGTCTGTTGACACCTGGATCGCCTCTTGCCAATCGCTTCTCAAGCTTTGTACCTGGTCCACAGTACTGGTAGCCGGGCAGATGAAGTTCTATGGGCAGTACGTCTATTGCCTTGTTGACTATTGCACCTGCAGCGTCTGTGATTGCAGAAAGTACTCCTCTTCCTTTGTAGCTCTTCCTCTCTCGAAGGGCAGCAGCCATCTAATGTTGATCAGCAGCTTGGTCATCCGGTTTTATACCCTCATGGATTCCCAAAGCCTGTAACACTTTATCTCTCAACTGCTCTCTACTCAAAGTGTGGTTTTCAGGTGACCAAATAATGTTCATGATGGTAGTGAAACACTTTTTAACTACAACCCTTGAATGCTCATCTAACCTTTTTTCCAAATACTTTTTGTTGACTCCATCACCATCTTGGATTGGATCATTAACATCCATGAGGACTGCATTGTTCAAGCTTACAAAAATCTGCGATGTTTCAGTGTCCTGAGTCTTTGGCAGCCAATCCCATAGCATATTCTGGCACACTTTTAGGTTAACAGCATCCTTTTCATTGCGTGGGCTGCCAACATTGATCACTCTTCTTCCTCGGACGTTGATATTACCGAGGACGTCCATTATTCTTCTATCGCCGTTTGATGACATTACTTGAATGGTATGCACATGCTCAAGTTTACACGTTTTATCGGGCTAGAGTGCAGTGCTGCCAACTATGTAACCACCTTCCACCAACTCTTCTAGAATTGAATTAATTTCATTCTCATGTCCAGTGTTGCCAACTGCTTTGGACTGATCCAACAGTCTCAATCTGTCCACCAACTCATTGGGATCATCATAGTAGATGTACTCAATCCGACTATCGGCTACCAAATTGAATGGTGCCTTGAGTCCTCGTCCAGCAACTGAAGTATCTGAAGATGATGATGCATCGCCATGTTTCACTTCTCGAAGCTTTTTGATTACATTCTTGTATTTGGGATTGTTATAGTTCACAATTTTTCCATATGCACGATAGCCTGCCCTGTACACATTGGTTAGGCTCAACACACTCTTGTAGACCTTCTCATCACTTTTTTTCACCTTTCTGAAGTCGGGATGTTTCTTGAAAATCAGCTCGCATATTCCCGGTGTGACATTGAACGTTTTCTCTTCATTTTCATTGTTTGGATTGCTCAGTATAATCTTGTCCCCATTTGGTCCAAAGGTTAGCAGCTTGTTACCGAGAAATAGGCTATTATTCTCCACTCTTGGTCCAAACTTTCTATCACTGTTACCATCTCTGTTGTCCATCGATGCTTTAACATATTCTCCTACAGCTGTTCCAGCCAGTTCAGATTGGGCAAAGCTTTCATCAATTTCCTCCTGGGTAGTATTCATCAACACATCCTCCTCCTCCTCCTCCTCCTCATCGATGGATGAGTCCTCCTCCTCCTCCAATTGACTTCTACCTTTCCACAATTTCCGTCCCACTCCTGATGTGCTTGCTGCAGGTATTTCAGCTGTTCCAACTGTCTCCAAGGTTTGCTCTTCTTCTTCTTCTACAATAGGTGATGCGGTAGGCCTCTCCCATTGTGGCTTACGCCCTTTCACTGCACCTAACTTGAATGGGTATGGTGAGCCGGGTGTAATTGGTGGTGTAGGAGGTACCATATGAGTTGATAGTGTACGTGCGAATGGGCGTGTCACTGCTGCTGGTGAAGGTGTTGGTGGTGGTGCTGGTGGTGGTGCTGCTGCTGCTGGGACACCCCGCTCCATGATAACATCTGAAATATTCTGGAGTGGCTCAATAATTGGTTTCAAACTTTTGATATGCTTCTCCTCAGTCAATGATCTGCCCAGAGTGATTTCCTTATGCTTCCTCTTGATGTTGCGTCGTAGCTGAGCAATCTCCATGATGGTTGGAGCGATGTCCTCCACAGTCTGCTTTCTTTTCCGCTGCTGCTTCACGTCCATCTCGATCGGTGTTCACTGACTGAATGAGCCTTTTCAGCTTATGCTTCAGCTAAAAAAGTGTCAAGACCGTTTCTGTAACGTCCGCTATTCTTGCCTGAGGCACTATCGATAACAAGGAATGCATGTGCAGACGAAGACCACACATCATCGCACATACTTTTGAATGCATCAAATGTCATGTCGGCTCCCACATGATCTCTGTACAAATGTTTCATATTGAGTTCATCCTGTTTGAATACAATCAGAAAATTGGCATTGTCACGTATCAATTGTTTTGGTATGCGACTGTAGGTCTGTGCCAAATAAAACACATCAACGTTGCTGTGCCGTCCAGTGGTGAAGTAGCATCTGATGGCTTCCTGCTGCTCACAGATAACATCATCAAAAATGATTATTGAATTGGCGGGCAATTCGTGTGGTGCAGGTATCTCTTCACAGGTGTCACACTCGATGTAGTTCATTTTAGGTCCTAGTCCTTCCATCACAGTGCGCAAGAACTCGTATTTCGGTTGGAATGTTGTCTTGGAGAACAGATAGATGTTTGAGAAGCGTATACCATTTGGATCAAAAAGCATGTTGAACATTACATTAGTTTTACCACAACCCGATGGTCCGCATATGATACATCTCAGGTGGTGAGGGAACAAAGGTCCATGCCGCTTCTTGATGTTCATTTCCGGTCCAAGTCCACAACCACTTGCCACACGATCAAAGTCGATTATATTGAACTTGTGTCGACGTTGCACTACCTGTTTCATTACACCAAATCTGCTCTATCAATCCAAGAGTCGTGACTGCTATCGTATCCTTTCCAGCGCACCAACAGTTTATTACCTCTCCTCTTCAGCACTTTTACAATTTCAAACACGTCTGGCACTTTAGTTTTGACAATCTCTTCTGCATAGAATCCCCCTTGCACAGGTTGTCCTCCACTGTCTTCCAGCTCATACGTCACAGGTACAGTAGGTCTCACACGTGTGACAGTGAACAGTTCATTTGTCCAATTGGGTAGGTAACCCTTGTTGAACACGGTTTTATACTTGCTTATGCGCACCTTATCACCCGGTTCAATTGATTGACCAGGCCCAGGATAAAACCTGTTTCGCACCTTGTTCTGCAAACTCTTACGATATTCCTCACGCTGTTCTCTCAGTCTGCTCAAGAGTATAGTTTCATGCTTCTTCTTAACATCGGCTGGACACATGCCTATTGTACGATGTATCCTCTCATTGTATTCCTTCACCAGCATGTCAAGGATGTCTGTCCACTTGTAGGATCCTCTCTCAGTGAACTTGATCCACATTAAACGTTTCAGAGTCCTGTTGAAGCGTTCCACTATCGATGCCTTCTTATCGGAATACGTCGAATAGTGATTGACGTCATATTGTTTCACAAGTCTTGAAAACTTTGCATTGAACCACTCTTTGCCGTCATCCGTTTGAAGGTTTTCCATTGGATGCCGTTCGAATATAGGACGCATTGCCTTGACCACTTCCTCGGATGTCTTTGTCTTTATCGGTAACGCATATGCATACTTGCTGAGACAGTTTATAATAGTGATGATGTATTTGTAACCTTTGTTCTGCTTTGAGTATGGTATCATTTCAACAAGGTCAGCTTGATAGAGGTCGTCAAGACCTTTCACTGTAACCATCCTCATCGGAAAATTCCGACGAGCTGGCATGTGCAGTTCACGTGCTATCACACTCTTCTCCATACTGATGCCCATCAAGTGAACACGTGCCTTTATATATATAGTTGTTTTTTACACAGCACATGATGTGCGTCATACTCTGTTATCATTCCAACACTTTTGACATTGAAGTATGTTAGCATGACCTTTTTGAACCTGATTGCTAACACATTCGAGTTAATTGGCATTTAAAATGATATGCGTCGGCATAATCTTTTTTGAAGCTGATTGCTAACACAATCGACCCAATTGTCATTGAAAAGGATGTGCGTCATCATGACCTTCCATGCTATCATTCCCATTGTGCAACACTTTTGACATTTGCGTCAGCTAACCTTTCTCTCATGCTTTCCTAGAAAGATCACTTTATCATTCAGCCTGCATTGTTTGTCAGTTGCTATCACCTTAACCTTTTTGAACTTGTTTACTAAGACATGATGTTTTTGATATCTCACTTTAGTATATATACTGCCCAAAAATTCAATCAAATTCAGTCTTCACATCAGAGTTATAGAGAGAGTGATCTCAGTGTTCTCTTAGTGTTCAACCAGACGGAATGGATCCAACCCAGCAGTTATCTTCCATAGTGGACAAAGCATTAGCTGTGTTCAAAGAGGAGCTCCTCAGGCAGTTGCAAACTACGCCTAGGACTGCCAATACCAGCACTGCCACTGTTGCTGCTCAAGATGCTGCTGCTCAAGATGTTGCTGCTCAAGATGTTGCTGCTCAAGATGTTGCTGCTCAAGATGTTGCTGCTCAAGATGTTGCTGCTCAAGATGTAGCTGCTCAAGATGTCACTGCTGCTGCTCAAGTTGACAGTGCTGCCGGCTCCTCCACCACAGCAGTATCACTTCCCAGCAGTGGTATGCAGGCGATAATTGAGGAGATGCTTTCCGCCTGGGAATCCATTCCTAACTTGGAAAGCACTCCAACAGTTGAACGACAGTCATCGCCACCGGCGAAACGACAATATCTGCAGCCAGCATCAAGGCGAGCACCACCTGCATCAAGGCAGTCATCGTCGGCATCAAGGCGACCACCGCAAGCATTGAGGCAGTCACCCCCACCGTCAGCAGCAAGGCGACCACCACCTGCATCAATGCAGTCGCCCCCACCGCAAGCATCAAGGCAGTTACCCTCACCACCAGCATCAAGGCAGTTACCCTCACCACCGGCATCAAGGCAGTTACCCTCACCACCGGCATCAAGGCAGTTGCCCTCACCACCGGCATCAAGGCAGTTACCCTCACCACCGGCATCAAGGCAGTTACCCTCACCACCGGCATCAAGGCAGTCGCCCCAAGCGACAAGGCAGTTACCCCCACCACCACCGGCATCAAGGCAGTTTCCCCCACCACCACCAGCATCAAGGCAGTTTCCACCAGCATCAAGGCAGTTTCCCCCACCACCACCAGCATCAAGGCAGTCGCCCCCAACATCAAGGCAGTCGCCTCCAGCATCAAGGCAGTTACCCCCACCAGCATCAAGGCAGTCGCCCCCAGCATCAGGTCAGTGGCAACAGCATCCTCAGCAGCCCATTATACCTCCACATCGGGCCCCACAAATTCCGAGCATGGCATGGCGGGGCAGCATTGGCCGTCCATCGCATCGTGAGCTGGAACTCCAGCGTAGAGTTTTAATCAGTGCGATGGATATGTATGCCCCGCTGCCAGCATACGGCTCCAATTATGTTGGGGCTGATGAAATTGTGGCACGGTTAATGAGGCATCGCCGCTTCAGGACGCTGCATGGGCTGCTGAAATTGGAGCTGGCGGCCTACAGTTATGAGGCGATAAACAAGCAGCTGGCCATTGCTTGGGGGGTAATTATGAAATCGATCGGTCTGCTGAAGGCGGCTGCTTCACTAGAAATTACCAACCCTGAACTTAGCCCAATAGAGTTGAGATACTCAGTTATTGGACCGAGAAAGTTGGAAAATGTCATCAAAAACAAAAGGGTTATCGATGAAGAAACAGCTGTCTTATTATTACGCAGGGAAAATATAACTGCACTTTGCGCCCCAAGGTGCGATATTGAGCAAGTTCTATATGAACTTCGAATTGGCTGAAAAAATTGTATATTCTAAAATAAACATGTTTCTGATAATCTTTCATCTTTTCATTTTCTACCTCCTACACTGGTGTGCAGCTTGTCTCAGCCTCACATGGACTGATGCAAATAGAAAATCGTCTTGCATATAGACATGTCCTGTATAGCTGTGACGTCATACAGACAAGTTGAATGCAAGATGATCTTCTATTTGCAACAGCCCACATGGACGATCTTGCATAATGTTGTGCAACAGACAAATATAAAATCGACTTGCACATAGACAGGTTTTTTCCTGCATGTTGTCATACAGGCAAGTTGAATGCAAGCTGATTTTCTATTTGTCTTTGTAACATCACACACATGGACTTTAAGATCTTGCATAATGTTGTGCAATGGTACACTCACAGACATGTCCTGCATGATGTCATACAGACAAGTTGAATGCAAGATCTATTTGCAACAGACACAGCCCCCACATGGACTTGTCTTATAGAGTAATCTTGGTTTTTTAAAAAAAAATGAGCATGGTTATCGAATACAATTCTTTATTATCAAGAAATACTGTTAGAGGCTGATGTCATTCAAAACTAGTTAATTTCAAAACAAAGTTAATGTCAATCAAGTCTATCAATCACCACCCACTTGCGGAAATTTCTCAAGTATTGCAACATATCACAATATGATGTACTAGATGGGAACTCCACATATACTGTTCTTCCATTGATGCAGAGGCGTACTTCCGAAGCATCGTAGAAGGCATTCTCCATTGTCTGCAGGAAATAGTCAGTTGTTCGAAATGGTTCATAGTATTGTCCTCCAATGGTGAATACTGGCAGCACAATCCATTTGCTGCTCACTGGTGATGAACAAGTATCACATCTGCAGTATAGGCAGTATGAATCCATTGGTGGCAGTCACAGGGTATCCTTCAGCTCGTGCTACAGTTGATGCTGCTGCAGTTGACACGTCCTATCAGTACGGCTCACAAACCTCTTCTGATCGGATGATGATGATGATGGGCGGATACATGTGTGCAAATGCGCAGTGGCTGATGTCAATCGAGTATATCAAGCACCACCCACTTTCTGAGCATTCCCAAGTCATTCTGCATCTCACGATAAGTGTGACCATATGGGAACTCCACATATACTGTTGTTCTATTGGTACACAACATCACTGATGAAGCAAAATGGAAGGTTCTCTTCATTACTTGCAGAAAATTTTTGATTGTCAAGAATGGTTCAGGCTCTTGTCCTCCAACAGTGAATATAGGCTGCACAATCCATTTGTTGCATGAGGTTAGTGAACAAGTACCACATTTGCAGTATGGCTTAAATTCGTGAGTTTGCTCCATTGCTGATTGGTGGCGGTTGTCTGTAGATTTCTCTGCAATAGGTGTCACAAGTATCCTTCAGCCCGGCAGGTGCTACAGCTGTTGTTGTTGCTGGTGCTGCAGTTGACACGTCCTCACAGTACAGCTCACAAACCTCTTCTGATCTGCTGATGATGGTCTCAAGGAAGTCTAGTGATGAAAATGATGAGTGGATGCAGGTGCGCAGATTTTGTGTGCAGTGGAATCTTTGGCACAGCTCTTTGTCCAAGTTTTTCCCTCCAGCCAACTTCATATACCACTCGTTGACGTCACGACCCATTGCATCAATGGCATCCTGGGTCATATTCCGATGTAGCACCATTCTTGACATCAGACACTGACGCATGTGAAACTTGTTTGCTTGATCAAGGCCATGATCTCGTTGCCACAGGAAAGTCTGAGTCCTATACTTTGGATCCAGTTGGCTAGTGTAGACGCTTGTAGCCAGCATGAGATACAGCACAGCTCGAATCATGATTGCTTATGCCAAATGCTTGCTCTTCCTCCCATATTTATACTAAAGTTTATGCAGACTCGGCAATTTCTTATCAGCGGATGTGTGACTCATGTCTTCTACTACTTTTCCAACAATGCTCTGAGTATACTGTGCTGTGATATCCCGCCATTTGTAAAGTCATCATATTCCTTGTAATCATCAACATTGAAATCAACAACACGTGATTGTTTAGCTGGTGGCTCATCATCATCGGATATGTGGATCACTCGACTGCTATCTGCTGCCGCTGGCTCATCATCATCAGATATGTGGATCACTTGACTAGTACTGCTATCTGCTGCCGAACGTTTGCAACTACCTTGTTCTATCTTAAGAACATCTGTTGGTACAAACTGTACTGTTGATGAAGTTGATGCTTTTGCTGTCATTGACAACAATGCTCTAGATGCCTCCATAGTTGATATGTTTTCTTCTATTGCTGTATCTGCTGCTATCAATGCTGCCCTTGATGCTGCTTCATTTTCTTGATCATTCTCAGTGTTGTACTCCTCCGCCTCCTCCTCCTCCACCACCACCTCATCCTCAAACCCATCATCACTGAATACTGGAGCTTCATTGACAATGTTGCGATGTCCATATGCAAGAGTAGTGATTCCATCTTCAAGAATGAACCGTTTTTCATCAGCCTTGCTGAGTGCTTTCTTCTTCTGAATGGTGGTCATGATTCTATGTTTCCTGGTACAGAACATCACCTGATCTCTATAGATGTCCTTCTCACCATAGAGACAGTCAATGTAGTCCTGAAAGACTATGTACCGTTCTGCATCAGGATGACTTTTTGGGAGCTCCTGTCCAAGAATTGGCCGTCTCACTCCCTTTGCTTTCTTGATAAGGCCACTCTTCAGCTGTGTCTCATCTGTAACATAGCATCTGCAAGCATACAGCTTGGAGCGCAGGCCGACATACTCATAGGGGGCTCGAGCTGCATACTCATCCTTGAATTTCCCCAGTACCATCTTGTTTGTCTCAGAGTAGCATGGGTGGTTGGCCGGGTACTCTGATGTATCGAATACGTTTCTCAACTTGTCTATATTCATGATATCCATATACATATCTTCAGTTTGGACATTGTAGAACAAGCTGTCAGTGTCCTGGTATAACAGTTTGAGTCGGTTTCCATAAATAGGTTTCATCACATCGTAGTGAAACTCATACATTAGAATTTTGCTCACATCGAGTACAGTCAGTCCAATATATATCGGCTTGTTCAATACAACCTTGTCTTGATGTAGTGTTACAGCGCATATGTTGTCACCAAATATGATGCGATCTTTGAATGTTGGACGTGCCACCAGTCTCTTCAACCTCCTCTCACAATTGACCAGCTCCATGTTCATCCGGTTCTTAACATTCTCCATTGTTTTTCCAAAGACCGCATTATTCATCAGCTTGAAGAAATTCTTTTCAAATTTGTTCACTGATTTCTGACGTAGTTGTGTGTTGAGTTGAATGTATGGGGCCAAAAAGTCTTCTTGCTGGAATGAAATTCCACGGTGAACTTTGACAATTTTCAGTCCATGATTCACAGCCTGTTTCAGGAGTCTATAATGACATACATACTCCTTGCGGTTCTGCAGCGTTGTCATTAGCCTCACATATCCTGACTTGGGAGTCTTCTGACTCTCTGGAAGAAAAGGGAAGTCGTTGTGATCATCCTGTAGCTCTTGAGGATACTCAACGTCGACTTCTAGGATGTATCCCATTCGCTGATTGTCTGGGATTCTATCTATATGAGCAGCCACCTCCTCCAGTTCTTCTTGACACATCCATTGAAATTTTCGGCAAGGTAGTGGGTTGCTCATAGCCCATCCATAGAGATTGTTGGCATCGGTGTACAGCAAGTAGGATATCGGTTTCTCTGGATCCAGTGGTGCACCTGTGTATTTGTTGTTGGCAATCGAATGGCGGTGGACACATGTGGTTATTCCTCCTCGGATACCTCTTTCAACAAACATGTACATATCGTAATCGCTGAGAAGTTCCAATTCCACCTGGGTGTATTTCAGCATGGCATCGAATGAGAATCCTGGTGCAGTGAAGTAGTTGGCACAGTCAAGATTGTAGTTTTTTATGCACATGTCCCTGAAACTTTCAAACACATCAGCCAAGAGTAGAACATCCGTCTTTAGGTAGAGGTCACTGTAGTCCCCTAGTGTTCTACATCCAAAATGTTGCCAGACCAATTGTGCATGGGCGTAGTCCTCATCACTGATTCCACGATCTGTCAGCTTGCTGAAGAATGCTTCCTTTGGTGGTAGGGAAGTTTCTCCAAGTTTCTCCCATGAATCGCAATAATCATAAGGGAATACTCCTTTACGTGTCACAAGATCGAGTCTTGTCTTGAAATGTTTAGCGGTATGTTTCAGCACATTTGGAATGTCCGTGTCATTATGTGCAGACTTGCGCAAATTTGATACCAATGTATCCAAACTGTCCGGTGTGAATCTGAATGTATCTATGAATCTCAGGTGGAGTCGATTGGAAACGTGTTTAGTGAAGCTGATGTACTTTTCAGATGTGTTTGGAATGACTTTGATCCTATTCTTGTCGGCACCGAGTTCAGGAATGAGCAGATGTGTATCATAGTTGGATGAATTGTGTAGAAAAACTGGAATGAAGGTCTGGCGCTGTCTTTCCAGATTGCATGGATTGCACAGTGCATTTCTATAGAAGCCAGTCATATGACAATGATCATACACTTTGTCTCTTCCAAACTTTTTACCACAAGCTTCACAGTGTGTAGCAGCATCATGTGCAGCTTGTTGTTGATCAGTGAGTGGCAACATTATAATACTCAACTGGTCCATGGTATCAGCAATAAGTTTTGCATAGTGGCTGAGCTGACTCATGAAGTGTTCGGCTGCATTGGGACCTCTGTAGACAATCGGTTCCTGAGGTATGTAATGGCTCAGTGTCAGCCATGAAGGAAATTGTGTCTCATCTCTCACAAAGTACATGCAATAGCTCATTGCATTGTGGTATTGTATCA
>OX418217.1:47231527-47482912 GCA_948455865.1 Conomelus anceps
TATAGTCCAGCAAACTTCCCACATGCCCCTCCCCATATGCCCCCATGAATGACTAAGTACTATTTTCAAAGTAATATTGTAAGACTAAGTCTAGAGATCATTCCTTATAGTCCGGCAAACTTCCCACATGCCCCTCCCCTAGCCCAAGTGTATAACTAGGTCCTAAGATTTTTCGGAAATTTTTCTGAGTCCTACGATTTTTCGGAAATTTTTCTAAGTCTCAGGATTTTTCAGAAGTTTTTCTAAGTCCTGAGATTTTTTGAAATTTTTTCTAAGTCCTGAGATTTTTCTGAAATTTTTCTAAGTCCTGAGATTTTTCGGAAATTTTTCCAAGTCCTGAGATTTTTTGAAAATTTTTCTAAGTCCTGAGATTTTTTGGAAATTTTTCCAAGTCCTGAGATTTTTCGGAAATTTTTCTAAGTCCTAAGATTTTTCGGAAATTTTTCCAAGTCCTGAGATTTTTTTCTAAGATTTTTCGGAAATTTTTCTAAGTCCTGAGATTTTTTGGAAAATTTTTTAAAGTCCTAAGATTTTTCGGAAATTTTTCTATCCTGAGATTTTTCTGAAATTTTTCTAAGTCCTGAGATATTACAAATTTTTTCTAAGTCCTGAGATTTTTCGGAAATTTTTCTAAGTCCTAAGAATTGTCTGTGTACAAGAGGTAGGATGTAGGTTTCTCTGGATCCACATGCGCCCCAGTATACTGGTTGTTGGCAATGGCATGGCGGTGAATGCAGGTGGTGATACCTCCTCTGATACCTCGTTCAATAAGCATGTACATGTCGTAGTCGGTCAGCAGCTCAAGTTCCACCTTTGTACTTTTGAGCATAACATCAAAGGAGAAGCCTGGTGATGTGAAATAATGAGCACAGTCCAGATCGTATGTCCTCATGCACACGTCTCTAAAGCTTTCGAAAACATCAGCCAGCAGGAGCACATCCGATTTTAGGTAGAGATCGCTGTACTCTCCCAGAGTGCTACAACTGAACTGGTGCCAGACACATTGAGCATGTTCATAGTCCTCGTCACTGATACTGCGATCTGTTAGCCTACTGTAGAAAGCCTGTTTTGGAGGAAGTTCTGTCTCCTCCAATCTCTCCCATGAGTTGCAGTACTCATACGGGAACACACCTTTACGGGACACAAGAGCCAGTTTATCTCTAAACTGTTTAGAGGTGTGCACCAATACATTGGCGAGATCAGAGGCATCTCAGCTGTCTTGACAAGATTCGTTACCAGGTTGTCCAGACTGTCGGGTGTAAACCGGAATGTGTCAATGAATCTCAGATGGAGACTCTTTGAGATGTGCTTGGTGAAGGAAATATACTTTTCAGATGTGTTGGGAATAACTGAAATTTTAGATTTGTCAGATCCAAGATGAGGAATGATCAAGTGGGTATCGTAATTTGAGGAATTGTGAAGGAATACAGGAATGTAGGATTGACGACGTCTCTGTAGGTTGCACTTGTTACATAATGCATTCCGGTACAACCCAGTCATATGACAGTGGTCCCGAACCTTATCATTGGTAAACTTTTTGTGACAGGCTTCGCAGAACTTAGCTGCATAAAATTCCGCCTTTTGTTTGTCAGAGAGCGGGGACATCCTTATTTTCTGACAATCAATGGTTTCTGCAATATCGGTTGCAACCTCAGTCAGTGTCTTCATGAAGTGGGCAGCAGCATCTGGCCCACGGTACACAATTGGGTCCTGGGGAATGAGGTTGCTGATGGTGAGCCATGAGGGAAATTGTTGAGCGTCCCTCACAAAGTAGAGGCAATAGCTCATTGCCTTATGGTATTGGAGAACTCTTGTAGCCTTTCCAATCCACCGCTCTGGGGCTTCACCATCTTCCTCAGGAGTGGGCTGCTCCAACAAGCACTCAAAATCTGCATAAGCAACAAGTGGTAACCTAAACTTGTTCAAGTGCTTTTCAAACTTCATGGTAGGTGGGCTTCCATTGTCATTGGGCTTGGGCATCACAATCCTTGCTGTTTTGTTTGTGGCACAAAACTCCTCATGCTCCTTCATCCTGCGCTCGCCATCGTTAGCGACTGTGTAGTGGGTGAAGCAGCGTCTGCAGATGATAATCTGTCCTCTACGTTTTGTCAGCTGGGCTCGCAGCAACTTTTCAAAGTTCTTTATCCAGCAGTAGTGGCTATTCACTTCCAAGTCATCACCATCCGCTGTTTCACTCTCGCAGAGCAGGAGAAGATCAGTATGGTCGGCCTTGATTTCCTTGCCAACTCATCGCGGGAAGATGTTGTTGTCGGCATCGATACCATAGACATTGACCAATACTCCGGGATTGTTCCTCTCAAAAGTATCGATCTGGTTGATGATGGTGGGGAAAGACAATCCGGAAAAGTTGTACTTGTCGGTCAGCTGGTAGTACCGGTCGTTGACTCGCTGTGGGTCTTTTCCTTGGACATGCTTGGCAAGCATGGCCCACTTGAAGCACTGCTGGTCCTTGTTCTTCGGGTTCACAATGGCTTTCCTTGCTGCAATCTTGGTAGGCAGCTCGATGTAGGATGATCCCCGCAGCGGCGAATACTTGCTGATATGGATGAGTAGGCCATCGATGTTGAGGAGGGTCCATCCACTAGAATTGCCCTCAAACTTGGCTTCCTCCTCCAACATTTTCTGGCATGCCGCCTTGATGAGGTGAGGGAGCTCTGTGATGCTGACCACCGAATAGTTGGGCGTCTTGAAGGCCACATCTTGGAACTCCTCCTTCTCCTGGTTCTGCTCATCGAGGCTGCTTTTGTAGTAGGTAGCCTCCAACACCAAGTTGAATTTCACAGTTCCGTGATGCAGAAACTCGTTAGAGATGGCCGTAATGATTTTGTCCTCGAGGCTGTTGAGCAGGGAGTGGAAGTCCTTGGCTGGATCATCCATGCAGTTGTTGTTGTAGAACAGGGTGCGAAGGCAGGAGTTGAAGGTGTCCTCCAGCACAACAAACTCTCCCTGAGAGCCCTCGGTCATCTGGCATCGGCTGGCTTTGTTCATCTGAAACATATAGTGCATTTCCATTAGTAATACTATGTTATTTCACAATATTGTTTTAATATTCTTAGTTTGATATCATTCCTTATAGGTTATGTTAACATTCATAGGTTAGATAATCCAGCAATAACATTTAACAAACTCCTCACATGCCTCTGTGTAATAGCCTTACATGTTCCTTGTATAATAGCTTCACATGCCCCTAGCCCAGTGTATGACTAAGTCCTGAGATTTTTCAAATATTTTCTAAGTATAAAGCAATTGTACATACATTTAAAATATAACTGAAGTTCTGTATTGTTGAATATAATCTAGTAGATTGAGCGCTGTAAGATGTTCACTGCTCCGTTGACTTGATCAAACTGAACGAGTGCAAATTATTGTGTGGTATTTATAGGTGCTGGCCTGGTAGGCGGGGCCAGTGATTATGTAATACAGTTGCATAATGTGGTGTAATTACACAGACATGTTTTTTCCTGCATAGATATGACTCATAGCATTGGAATGTAGCAGTGACGTCATACAAACTAGTTGAAACCGGATTGTCAAGGCTGGTGGGTGGGGGCCAGTGATTACAATGCTACTAATGTTTTAGTGAATAAAACAATGATGAATTGATTTATAATTTGAAATTTGTATTTAATTTAAGGGTTAAGTATAGGAGAGGACCTGCGAGTCCTAACTTCGCTCAAATAAAGACATTTTATCTATCTTTCTTTATCTTATTTATCTATTTATTAGTAAAGAGATAAGTACTTACTGTTATTGATTTGTAGAAAAAAGGGTCCTTGAATGTTTTGTAGTTGTAGAAACAGGTCCTTGAATGCTTTGTAGTTGTAAAAACAGGATTCCTTGATTGCTTTGTAGTTGTAGAAACAGGGCTCCTTGATTGCTTTGTAGTTGTAGAAACAGGGTTCCTTGAGTGTATCTGGAACAATATATAGACATCTTGTTAAAGGTGCTGGTCACATAAAACTAAAGCGAGAGGTTTGATAAAGTATGAAAATATGTACACATGCTGCCATCTAGCGGTCAGCGGGGTAATCACATTTTAGAACCAAGAGTTGGATGAGAACATTCCTTATAGGTTATATTAACATTAAATTTAATGCAGTAGAATACATAGTATTGGATTAGGTCCTGGTTAACCATTTTGATGTTTAGTTTTCATGCAATGTAATTGTAGGTTAGGTTTAATGTAATGCAATTGGAGGTGAGGATCATACAATACATCAATTGATAACTATTTAATAGTGAAGAGACATGTACTTACTGTTATTGGTGTGTAGAAACTGGGTTACTTGATTGGTTGAGTAGAACCGGGATCCTTGAGTAGATCTTAACTGGTGATTTAGGGTCCTTGTGTGTATCTTGAACAATACAGATATCTTGTTAATAGTAGCTGGTCACATAATTGCTCCACTCCCCACATGTCCCTCCCCACGTACCCCCATGAATGAAATGCTTACTTTTTATTGAATGATCCTTGAATGCTGCTTTAGGCTAGTGTATCTGGAACAATACAGATATCTTGTTAAAAGTATCTGGTCACACAATTGCTCCACTCCCCACATGCCTCATGTATGACTAAGTCCTATTTTCAAAGTAATATTGTACGACTAAGTCTAGAGATCATTCCTTATAGTCCAGCAAACTTCCCACATGCCCCTCCCCATATGCCCCCATGAATGACTAAGTACTATTTTCAAAGTAATATTGTAAGACTAAGTCTAGAGATCATTCCTTATAGTCCGGCAAACTTCCCACATGCCCCTCCCCTAGCCCAAGTGTATAACTAGGTCCTAAGATTTTTCGGAAATTTTTCCAAGTCCTACGATTTTTCGGAAATTTTTCTAAGTCTCAGGATTTTTCAGAAGTTTTTCTAAGTCCTGAGATTTTTTGAAATTTTTTCTAAGTCCTGAGATTTTTCTGAAATTTTTCTAAGTCCTGAGATTTTTCGGAAATTTTTCCAAGTCCTGAGATTTTTTGAAAATTTTTCTAAGTCCTGAGATTTTTTGGAAATTTTTCCAAGTCCTGAGATTTTTCGGAAATTTTTCTAAGTCCTAAGATTTTTCGGAAATTTTTCCAAGTCCTGAGATTTTTTTCTAAGATTTTTCGGAAATTTTTCTAAGTCCTGAGATTTTTTGGAAATTTTTCTAAGTCCTGAGATTTTTTTGAAAATTTTTTAAAGTCCTAAGATTTTTCGGAAATTTTTCTGTCCTGAGATTTTTCGGAAATTTTTCTAAGTCCTAAGAATTGTCTGTGTACAAGAGGTAGGATGTAGGTTTCTCTGGATCCACATGCGCCCCAGTATACTGGTTGTTGGCAATGGCATGGCGGTGAATGCAGGTGGTGATACCTCCTCTGATACCTCGTTCAATAAGCATGTACATGTCGTAGTCGGTCAGCAGCTCAAGTTCCACCTTTGTACTTTTGAGCATAACATCAAAGGAGAAGCCTGGTGATGTGAAATAATGAGCACAGTCCAGATCGTATGTCCTCATGCACACGTCTCTAAAGCTTTCGAAAACATCAGCCAGCAGGAGCACATCCGATTTTAGGTAGAGATCGCTGTACTCTCCCAGAGTGCTACAACTGAACTGGTGCCAGACACATTGAGCATGTTCATAGTCCTCGTCACTGATACTGCGATCTGTTAGCCTACTGTAGAAAGCCTGTTTTGGAGGAAGTTCTGTCTCCTCCAATCTCTCCCATGAGTTGCAGTACTCATACGGGAACACACCTTTACGGGACACAAGAGCCAGTTTATCTCTAAACTGTTTAGAGGTGTGCACCAATACATTGGCGAGATCAGAGGCATTCTCAGCTGTCTTGACAAGATTCGTTACCAGGTTGTCCAGACTGTCGGGTGTAAACCGGAATGTGTCAATGAATCTCAGATGGAGACTCTTTGAGATGTGCTTGGTGAAGGAAATATACTTTTCAGATGTGTTGGGAATAACTGAAATTTTAGATTTGTCAGATCCAAGATGAGGAATGATCAAGTGGGTATCGTAATTTGAGGAATTGTGAAGGAATACAGGAATGTAGGATTGACGACGTCTCTGTAGGTTGCACTTGTTACATAATGCATTCCGGTACAACCCAGTCATATGACAGTGGTCCCGAACCTTATCATTGGTAAACTTTTTGTGACAGGCTTCGCAGAACTTAGCTGCATAAAATTCCGCCTTTTGTTTGTCTGAGAGCGGGGACATCCTTATTTTCTGACAATCAATGGTTTCTGCAATATCGGTTGCAACCTCAGTCAGTGTCTTCATGAAGTGGGCAGCAGCATCTGGCCCACGGTACACAATTGGGTCCTGGGGAATGAGGTTGCTGATGGTGAGCCATGAGGGAAATTGTTGAGCGTCCCTCACAAAGTAGAGGCAATAGCTCATTGCCTTATGGTATTGGAGAACTCTTGTAGCCTTTCCAATCCACCGCTCTGGGGCTTCACCATCTTCCTCAGGAGTGGGCTGCTCCAACAAGCACTCAAAATCTGCATAAGCAACAAGTGGTAACCTAAACTTGTTCAAGTGCTTTTCAAACTTCATGGTAGGTGGGCTTCCATTGTCATTGGGCTTGGGCATCACAATCCTTGCTGTTTTGTTTGTGGCACAAAACTCCTCATGCTCCTTCATCCTGCGCTCGCCATCGTTAGCGACTGTGTAGTGGGTGAAGCAGCGTCTGCAGATGATAATCTGTCCTCTACGTTTTGTCAGCTGGGCTCGCAGCAACTTTTCAAAGTTCTTTATCCAGCAGTAGTGGCTATTCACTTCCAAGTCATCACCATCCGCTGTTTCACTCTCGCAGAGCAGGAGAAGATCAGTATGGTCGGCCTTGATTTCCTTGCCAACTCATCGCGGGAAGATGTTGTTGTCGGCATCGATACCATAGACATTGACCAATACTCCGGGATTGTTCCTCTCAAAAGTATCGATCTGGTTGATGATGGTGGGGAAAGACAATCCGGAAAAGTTGTACTTGTCGGTCAGCTGGTAGTACCGGTCGTTGACTCGCTGTGGGTCTTTTCCTTGGACATGCTTGGCAAGCATGGCCCACTTGAAGCACTGCTGGTCCTTGTTCTTCGGGTTCACAATGGCTTTCCTTGCTGCAATCTTGGTAGGCAGCTCGATGTAGGATGATCCCCGCAGCGGCGAATACTTGCTGATATGGATGAGTAGGCCATCGATGTTGAGGAGGGTCCATCCACTAGAATTGCCCTCAAACTTGGCTTCCTCCTCCAACATTTTCTGGCATGCCGCCTTGATGAGGTGAGGGAGCTCTGTGATGCTGACCACCGAATAGTTGGGCGTCTTGAAGGCCACATCTTGGAACTCCTCCTTCTCCTGGTTCTGCTCATCGAGGCTGCTTTTGTAGTAGGTAGCCTCCAACACCAAGTTGAATTTCACAGTTCCGTGATGCAGAAACTCGTTAGAGATGGCCGTAATGATTTTGTCCTCGAGGCTGTTGAGCAGGGAGTGGAAGTCCTTGGCTGGATCATCCATGCAGTTGTTGTTGTAGAACAGGGTGCGAAGGCAGGAGTTGAAGGTGTCCTCCAGCACAACAAACTCTCCCTGAGAGCCCTCGGTCATCTGGCATCGGCTGGCTTTGTTCATCTGAAACATATAGTGCATTTCCATTAGTAATACTATGTTATTTCACAATATTGTTTTAATATTCTTAGTTTGATATCATTCCTTATAGGTTATGTTAACATTCATAGGTTAGATAATCCAGCAATAACATTTAACAAACTCCTCACATGCCTCTGTGTAATAGCCTTACATGTTCCTTGTATAATAGCTTCACATGCCCCTAGCCCAGTGTATGACTAAGTCCTGAGATTTTTCAAATATTTTCTAAGTATAAAGCAATTGTACATACATTTAAAATATAACTGAAGTTCTGTATTGTTGAATATAATCTAGTAGATTGAGCGCTGTAAGATGTTCACTGCTCCGTTGACTTGATCAAACTGAACAAGTGCAAATTATTGTGTGGTATTTATAGGTGCTGGCCTGGTAGGCGGGGCCAGTGATTATGTAATACAGTTGCATAATGTGGTGTAATTACACAGACATGTTTTTTCCTGCATAGATATGACTCATAGCATTGGAATGTAGCAGTGACATCATACAAACTAGTTGAAACCGGATTGTCAAGGCTGGTGGGTGGGGGCCAGTGATTACAATGCTACTAATGTTTTAGTGAATAGAACAATGATGAATTGATTTATAATTTGAAATTTGTATTTAATTTAAGGGTTAAGTATAGGAGAGGACCTGCGAGTCCTAACTTCGCTCAAATAAAGACATTTTATCTATCTTTCTTTATCTTATTTATCTATTTATTAGTAAAGAGATAAGTACTTACTGTTATTGATTTGTAGAAAAAAGGGTCCTTGAATGTTTTGTAGTTGTAGAAACAGGTCCTTGAATGCTTTGTAGTTGTAAAAACAGGATTCCTTGATTGCTTTGTAGTTGTAGAAACAGGGCTCCTTGATTGCTTTGTAGTTGTAGAAACAGGGTTCCTTGAGTGTATCTGGAACAATATATAGACATCTTGTTAAAGGTGCTGGTCACATAAAACTAAAGCGAGAGGTTTGATAAAGTATGAAAATATGTACACATGCTGCCATCTAGCGGTCAGCGGGGTAATCACATTTTAGAACCAAGAGTTGGATGAGAACATTCCTTATAGGTTATATTAACATTAAATTTAATGCAGTAGAATACATAGTATTGGATTAGGTCCTGGTTAACCATTTTGATGTTTAGTTTTCATGCAATGTAATTGTAGGTTAGGTTTAATGTAATGCAATTGGAGGTGAGGATCATACAATACATCAATTGATAACTATTTAATAGTGAAGAGACATGTACTTACTGTTATTGGTGTGTAGAAACTGGGTTACTTGATTGGTTGAGTAGAACCGGGATCCTTGAGTAGATCTTAACCGGTGATTTAGGGTCCTTGTGTGTATCTTGAACAATACAGATATCTTGTTAATAGTAGCTGGTCACATAATTGCTCCACTCCCCACATGTCCCTCCCCACGTACCCCCATGAATGAAATGCTTACTTTTTATTGAATGATCCTTGAATGCTGCTTTAGGCTAGTGTATCTGGAACAATACAGATATCTTGTTAAAAGTATCTGGTCACACAATTGCTCCACTCCCCACATGCCTCATGTATGACTAAGTCCTATTTTCAAAGTAATATTGTACGACTAAGTCTAGAGATCATTCCTTATAGTCCAGCAAACTTCCCACATGCCCCTCCCCATATGCCCCCATGAATGACTAAGTACTATTTTCAAAGTAATATTGTAAGACTAAGTCTAGAGATCATTCCTTATAGTCCGGCAAACTTCCCACATGCCCCTCCCCTAGCCCAAGTGTATAACTAGGTCCTACGATTTTTCGGAAATTTTTCTAAGTCTTGGGATTTTTCAGAAGTTTTTCTAAGTCCTGAGATTTTTTGAAATTTTTTCCAAGTCCTGAGATTTTTCTGAAATTTTTCTAAGTCCTGAGATTTTTCGGAAATTTTTCCAAGTCCTGAGATTTTTTGAAAATTTTTCTAAGTCCTGAGATTTTTTGGAAATTTTTCCAAGTCCTGAGATTTTTCGGAAATTTTTCTAAGTCCTGAGATGTTACAAATTTTTTCTAAGTCCTGAGATTTTTCGGAAATTTTTCTAAGTCCTAAGAATTGTCTGTGTACAAGAGGTAGGATGTAGGTTTCTCTGGATCCACATGCGCCCCAGTATACTGGTTGTTGGCAATGGCATGGCGGTGAATGCAGGTGGTGATACCTCCTCTGATACCTCGTTCAATAAGCATGTACATGTCGTAGTCGGTCAGCAGCTCAAGTTCCACCTTTGTACTTTTGAGCATAACATCAAAGGAGAAGCCTGGTGATGTGAAATAATGAGCACAGTCCAGATCGTATGTCCTCATGCACACGTCTCTAAAGCTTTCGAAAACATCAGCCAGCAGGAGCACATCCGATTTTAGGTAGAGATCGCTGTACTCTCCCAGAGTGCTACAACTGAACTGGTGCCAGACACATTGAGCATGTTCATAGTCCTCGTCACTGATACTGCGATCTGTTAGCCTACTGTAGAAAGCCTGTTTTGGAGGAAGTTCTGTCTCCTCCAATCTCTCCCATGAGTTGCAGTACTCGTACGGGAACACACCTTTATGGGACACAAGAGCCAGTTTATCTCTAAACTGTTTAGAGGTGTGCACCAATACATTGGCGAGATCAGAGGCATTCTCAGCTGTCTTGACAAGATTCGTTACCAGGTTGTCCAGACTGTCGTTCTACGATTCTACGATTCTACGATTTTTCGGAAATTTTTCTAAGTTCAACGATTTTCGAAAATTTTTCTAAGTCTTAGGATTTTTCAGAAGTTTTTCTAAGTCCTGAGATTTTTCGGAAATTTCTCCAAGTCCTGAGATTTTTTGTAAATTTTTCCAAGTCCTGAGATTTTTTGGAAATTTTTCCAAGTCCTGAGATTTTTCGGAAATTTTTCCAAGTCCTGAGATTTTTTTCTAAGATTTTTCGGAAATTTTTCTAAGTCCTGAGATTTTTCGGAAATTTTTCTAAGTCCTGAGATTTTTCTGAAATTTTTCTAAGTCCTGAGATGTTACAAAATTTTTCTAAGTCCTGAGATGGTACATAATTTTTCTAAGTCCTAAGAATTTTCGGAAATTTTTCTAAGTCCTGAGATGTTACAAAATTTTTCTAAGTCCTGAGATGATACAAAATTTTTCCAAGTCCTAAGATGTTTCAAAATTTTTCTAAGTCCTGAGATGTTACAAAATTTTTCTAAGTCCTGAGATGGTACAAAATTTTTCCAAGTCCTAAGATGTTTCAAAATTTTTCTAAGTCCTGAGATGTTACAAAATTTTTCTAAGTCCTGAGATGTTACAAGATTTTTCTAAGTCCTGAGATGTTACTTGGGACTTGGGTGCGCCAGAGGTCTCAAAACCATACTACTTTGATCTAACTATGGAGGATAGCATTGGTCCAATACTTGGATTTCAACATGGAAAATTCCTAGCAAATAAATGGCATATATCAACAAAACCAGTTCATATAATGCGTGTGAATAGTATATGAGTAGAATGCAACATTGCACAGGGTTCGTACAATAACAGCAGTGAAAGTCACACAATTCATGAGTTTTACACAATTGTACCTCCCAGCTATAAAATAATTAAATCACTCACAACTGTGGTGTACATGCCAATCAATACAAACACAATAAATCAAATTTGTATAGATATAATAATTGATCAGGACAGAAATGTAGTAAACTTTCGTAGAAAAACAATAAGTGTATGCTTACATGTAAGAAAAAAACCAGTCAGTTCATAATATCAAAAATATGCTAATATTCACAGAAAATCATCAATCACAACAACATGGTGGAACAGATAGAAAATTACTCACACCTTAAAATAGACAACTACTACAAAGATTAGGTCTTTTGTATATGATGAAAATTTAAACAAAAATTATGAATCACCAAATTCCTCACAGTATGCAAATTGATTCAATATTCAATGTTGGTGAGAAAGTACAAATTGATTAGATTATAACCCAATTCGAGTATCACACTCATACACCATATGCATCACAAACATACGAAAATAATGATGAAATTCGTATATTAATGTAAATCAACAGGATATGTTCACACTACCATGTAAATGCTATCTTCTAATAGAGGGTATTATTAAAGTACAAAAAGCAGACAGTACTGAAGTTGACTTTGTATTGGTGAACAATGGAGTAGCCTATTTATTCGATAAGATTAGATATGAGGTGGGTGGAGTCGAAGTTGACCACACATGTAACGTCGGTATGACAACAGCAATGAAAAACCTCTTGTGTGAAACTCCACAATATGAATGTATATGGGAAAATGCAGGATGGAATCGTGATGGATGGACAAATAAAAAAAAATTAATCTTTTGTATACCACTGGAGATGTGGTCTGGTTCCATGGAAGACTGTAGAAAAATTATTTTGAATGTAAAACAAGAATTGATTCTGCTTTGATCTTCATCTGATTTGAATGCAATTCAAACCACCGCTGGTACTAAAATCGAGATTAATTCAACAAAAATACAATGGAAAGTACCCTACATACATGTAGCATACACAATTTGTCTTAATCTACTGAAATTATCTCACAATGATAAACCAATCAGCCTTGCATTCAGATCTCGGCAATTACATGAGTATCCTACCCTACCAGAAAGCACAAGTCATCAGTGGACTGTTAAAACCGCATCACAAATGGATAAACCAAGTTTTGTCATACTAGGACGGCAAACTGATAGAAAGAATAGCCTTCGTAACAATTGTCATGGATCAGAATTTTGAGCGAGAAATTAAATAAAAAGAATAAGGTAACTTCATAACCAAAGTTAAGAAAATGAATTATTTATAGACGAAAAGCTTTAAACATAAGACCAAAGATTAATTTATTATAGGCGAAAGACTACTCCATCCTCATAAATTATTGTTACTCATCTCTATGTTATTAATGTATTTATTTATGTAAGTCATGGATGGCAAATTGTTTGTTTACTAATTGGGCAATGTAACCCATAAAATAAAAATATTAAAAACAGTAACACGTTAGTCAACAGCAAAAAAGTTGTAATTTCAAGTTAATACAATTTATTTGGAGACACATTGTCATCACGAATTAATAAAATAAGAATCAATAGAAAATAGTATCGTGCAAATAATAAAATTAAAAGCACTCACCGAAGTCATAACAGAATCATTGGAAATCAACTACTCTTCTTATCACTCAATCCGATAGCAACAGGTTGTAGCACCATGATTTATTTTTGTATTTCACAAATTTATTTATTTATTTTTTAGTTCAGCTTAAGTATTTTTTGTAAAAATAGTAATTAAGGATCACGATCAATTATTTGAGAATTACGTTTCCTGACGATCAGCTGTGATTCTGACGTCACTTTTTTCGAGTCATACCTAACACTTTTTCCACCAATTAAATCGAAGGATTTGGGGAAAAGTTCTAGAAGCTTCTATTAGAGGATGTTACACTTCTAAGAGAAAAAGAAGAGAGACTTCCGGAAGAACCAGCAGCCGAGCAAGACCTGAGCTTCCAATACTTGTTTTTTTGTTAAGTGTGATGTATGTGTGAGCAAGTTAAATTCAGCATCAGATAAAAATTTAAACAGTGAAAATCTAGTCAAAATTTAATAAACCGCGACCCACATCCAGTTATTCGCTACCTAGAGGGAAAAGGATCCATCATCCCAAATCCAAGGCATCGGCAGCGTCACGTGCATGAGGTCGTACAACCATCGCCATAAAAACACAGTGAGTTAAAAAAAAAAGTTTAATACATGAGCTCATGTCAGTGTGCCGATAATAAAATTTATAAAAGGCAAGCCTAGCGACGAATGACTACGATATTTGGGTCAATTAGATTTTTAAATTACATTTAATTATTAATTTCCTGTATGCAAGGTCTTGAGCCTTCGATTTCCACGCAAGCCCCTGAGCTCTATGCTCATCAGCTTTAAAAATTATCATTATCCTCTTATTAAAATTTCATCTTTCAATTATTTAATTTCAGTACAAAGTTTGTTGTTAAAACACAACAACTATTATTTTTCTCATCCGTTTATGCTTGTTGTAAATTTTTGGACAATAGCCAATATAACCGCCGATATTATTATTCAACTTTGTTCTTTCTCATTTACTTTTCCCGTCTTGACCGTCCTGTGCAGTGTTGCCTGGTCTGTCGACCTCAGCACTAGAGCAGCAGGACTTGTGGTCGGATCAGTTGGAGGTAGTGAGGCAAGAGGAATATTAATAAAGTGGAGAGTATCTGGGAATAGGTAATTGGGACTTGTTGATTGGGAAAGTTTCATCCAAGTCCTAACCCTGTTCCCATTATACCTCCCTTTACCGCAAGGCGTGCCCAAAACACCTCAAGATCACCACATCAGCAGCAAGTATATCATCAGTGTGAAGTACTAAAAAAAAGGCTTCACATAAATTTGGCGCCCAACATATCAGGCGTGAAGGAAGGAGAGACCTGGCACAAATTTCACGTGTCTGGTGCTGAAATTTGCAGGGAGATTTTGTGCAAAAATAAAAATTTTTGTACTTGGCGCATGAATCTACATTCTGCTCACACAGAACTTGCAGCAGTAAGCTGCCAACAAGAGGTCGACAGCGTGACAAGCTGCATGTCTGTCAAGCCGGTCAAGTCGTTAAAAAAAAATTTTTATTTATTTTTTTTTTTTATATTCTTGTATCAGTTTAAGGGAGCATAGAACTTGGGGGCCTGTGTGTTCATTTTTAAGCAGCACTGTCAAGCAAACCCTCAAGCAATTCCCGACTAAGATTATTTAAAATTTTATTACGATTTAAGAGTTATTATAATCTATTAGTTGCAATATCTTTAAAGAAATTAATTATTTTTCATACATCTAGAAACATTCTAGCAACAAAAATATTTAATATAATACTTGCTCACATTTGTACCTTTTTCGTTATATTTGTGCTATCACTGTCACTATTTGTCACTCTCCACTTAATCCGATATAGCTGCATCATCACCAAGCACTGTCATCACGTTAGGCTCGTCGAGGAGCACCACACCTTCGCGCACACGAGAGTCGACGGCGGACATCCGACAGTTCACCACTACCATTTCGAACTTGGGAGGAAATCACCGGACGAACACGATGGCCAGACCAACCATAGACACGTCCATCTCATATATGGAATTTGGCCACGAGGGGACTGACAGCGAACATATCACCATCCTACCCAGTCCGTCGAGTAGACCCGAAGGGCAAGAAACGCCGCGTGAGAGGGACATGGGCAGCGTCGGTTCCATCCATTTTCAACTGGACCACCTAGCGCAACTGTCGTCTACGCAAGCCGAAACTGTGGGCGACACTGCAACAGACTCACCGCTTTCTACACTCAAACCACCGTTAGTACCGACCTCACCAGAGACGCTGGAAGAGTCAAATGATGCGCTAAAAGCCGCTCTACTAAATGACAGTATGCCTACTATGCAGACACTGCTGATGAAAATTTTTGAACAACAGGAAACGACCAATAGGCAGTTAACGAAAATGGAAACCACTAACCAGCAGCTAACATCAAAAATGGATACCAATAATGAACAGCTGACCACAAGTATGGTATCCATGGAGGCCCGGTTAGATGCTAAACTTGGACTACAATCCATTGAAATAAAGGAGGTAGCCAAACAATTAGATGACACTACCGTCAACCTTAATAAGCATCTTGACCTCATTCCTGGACTATTAAAGCTGAGGTAGACTTATTGCGCGCCGAAGTTCGTACTGAGTTGACAACCCAAGTGTCAGAATTCGAAATTAGTGTGGAAGAACAAATAAAGAATCAAACTGAAATAATGGAGGAACAGTTGAATAAAAAATTCAAAGAATCCATAGAAATTCAGAGAGCCGATTGTGATAGGAGGTATGATAGACTAGAGAAGAAACTTTCCACCACCAAACAACAGTTAGAAATAACAGTTGCTGAAATATCAGATAAAGTAGATAAAACCGCCGAGTCTCAAAATACTATACATGCGCAAGTAAATAGCATAACTGACCAACACGTTCAACTAGACAGAAGATGCACGACTATAGAGGAGGAAATTAAAATACAGAAATTGGATAGGACTAAATTAAATGAGGAAATGCATGCTGTTAGTACGAAAATTACTAGTGGATTAGAACATACAAATAAAAGAATTTCTCAACTTGAAACAAAATTAACATGTGCTCGTAATAACGGCGAAATTAATACCGTACCGGAAATGCAGAGTATATCGCATTTATTTCATGGATTGAGAAAATTTAGTAACACCAACCAGAACATGCAACCTAAACCATTTATCGACCAGTTGAGAGTCATTCAAGATTTAGTTCCTACACCTTGGCCTGTTTGGAGATTTAAATTATCCACATTACTAATAGGCGAACCATTATTATTTCTACATGGCAGAGCACATGAATTCACTACATTAGAGGATTTCATAAAAGCCTTTTTAGAACAATATTGGAGCATAGATCGTCAACAAGGTCTACTTTCTGAAATAATTTCTTGCCAATATAATAATAAAAGCGGTCAGACTTGTACTGCTTTTGTCGCAAAAATTCGCTATATGAATTCACAATTAGATAACCCAATACCGGATTTAACTCTAGCAAGCATAGCTGTTAAGAAGTTACCATATCACATTCAATTAGCGCTAGCGACATCTCCAGTAAAAAGTTTTAGAGATTTGGAAAACTACATTGCATCCAGGCTGTCATGGGAAATCACCACCACCACAATAGCGACAAACAAATAGAAAAAATAATACAATATAACCCACCACCAATAAACATAGACGAAAGTCACAGTAAAACAATAGATAGCACACATGAAATAGAAAATCATTCACCACCACCAAATAACGACTACAGCAACCGAAATGGATTTAGAAGAAATCAATTCAATAATAATAGAGGCAGAAATAATCATTTTCAACATCGTAATAGCTATTTTGATGGAAGGGACCGTATAGAGCGAGCAGAGAATACATCGACACCTAAACCAGCTGCACCGCATGTATCGACGCCCAACCCCAGTGCACATGCAAGTAATAAAAGTCTACCGACTCCATCTACCAGCGCGCCCAACAATACCAATAATAGTAGACAAGGGACCCAGCAAAATAAGAGCGGTAATTCAAACAATCGCATGCGACTAGGAGATGCTACTACCCACCAATCCTTCGCTATTGAAATTATGCCTGTCAACGAAAAACTTAATAAATTAAATAGAGTGAACCAAAGAACACATAAACCAGTTCACCAACACCACCGGCATGTCAGGTTTAAACCGCAACCGCCTCGGAACCATCCACCTGACAACCACTTAGATGCCGCAGAAACAAAGTCTGGAGAAATAAAAAGGATGAACCAGAGAATGTATAGACAGGTTAGTAATCATCACCGGCATGTCAGGTTTAAATCACAACCGCCTCGGAACCATCCACCTGACAACCACTTAGATGCCGCAGAAACAAAGTCTGGAGAAATAAAAAGGATGAACCAGAGAAAGTATAGACAAGTTAGCAGTCATCACCGGCATGTCAGGTTTAAACCACAACCGCCTCGGAGCCATTCACCTGACAACAACTCAACCGCCGTGGAAATCACTTCAAATGATGTTGAGAACGATCAACAACCAAACCTAACCTAAATAAGATACATACAGTACAGAATAGGCTAAAGAAATCCATCGACCAGATAAAAATATTATTATGGAATGGTGGGAAAATGTAGCAAACGTTAAACCCTACAAGAGGGCATAGGTCAGAGCAAAGCTCTAGAAATAAAAATGATTTATGTGTCTTCAACTATGAAAATTCATACAATCACGAATGAAGAAATGAAATACTAAACTTCACATAGATTGAAATTATTTGTTGAAATAATCTCCACGAATTTACACATATCGTCACTTGGAAGTTCACCGACCGACGTTATTCACGAGACCACAATCACGATATTACTGAAATCACATTTTCAATAAAATCTTCTGTATCAGAACCAGGAAAAGGAAATAAAGATTTCGATCAACCGATTCTATCACCACATTAATCTAGCCTCACGTGACTCAGTGCTTGATGATGCAGATATATGCTTATGTGTCAAATTTAGTGGAGAGAAATTAGAAAGATATTATAAAATATTATTGTTTGTTATTGGGCACTTAAACCCCAAAAAACTTTATCATCATTTGTTGTCAAACAAGAAAAAAAAACATAACCTAAAAAAAATCACGGCTTGCTAAATATTGTCACCGTTTAAAAAAAAAAAAAAAAAAATAACCTAGAAAAATCACAGCTTACTAAATATTGTCGCCGTTACAGAAATTATTAATGTAATAGAAAGGTAACCTAAAAAATAAAATAAAAAAAATACGTAACCTGTATGTTAAAGTAGTTGTAAAAATATTTGTTTATTTGTCAAAACACTCAAATAAATATTCCAAAGAGAATACCGAAATATCAATGATTTATGTTGAGCAATGTCAACTATCAGAGTAGTAACATAGTCAAGCGGAAAGCAGTGCCGCCAACGTCTTTTTGTCTTTAAATGTTTCACCGAAAGTTACCATTTATATAAGTTACCTAAAGCACCATAATCTATCCAACATTTGTTATTTATTATTAGAGTTTATATGAATTGTTGAAATCTATGTTTAAGCTTAAGAGCATCCTTATATTTATTCCTACACTGACTTTCTGTTGTGCCAAAGTGCTCAACCTTTTCAAACGGCCACTCTATGTTTACCGTGTCTAGCCCCATCGATTGGACTAGCACGCTTTTGCCGCCAACATTTAAAATTTATGTACCTTCTCTACATTTTGATGTTCCGTAGACAGAGTCCGGCATCTGAGTATTTGTAAGTGTGATTTGTAAATTCAATGTTATTATTTTTTAAGTCTTGTGATATTAGGATAAGTAAAATGCTCAAAATCAGCTCACATGTTATGTTTAAGTTAGATTTCTTTAAATTCATAAGCCTCGCCTATAAGCTCAACATTACCAATTTAAAGTAATCGGGGGCCATTATATCATGGATCAGAATTTTGAGCGAGAAATTAAATAAAAAGAATAAGGTAACTTCATAAACCAAAAGTTAAGAAAATAAATTATTTATAGACGAAAAGCTTTAAACATAAGACCAAAGATTAATTATAGGCGAAAGACTACTCCATCCTCATAAATTATTGTTACTCATCTTTATGTTATTAATGTATTTATTTATGTAAGTCATGAATGGCAAATTGTTTGTTTACTGTTTGGGCAACGTAACCCATAAAATAAAAATATTAAAAACAGTAACACGTTAGTCAACAGCAAAAAAGTTGTAATTTCAAGTTAATACAATTTATTTGGAGACACATTGTCATCACGAATTATTAAAATGAGAATCAATAGAAAATAGTATCGTGCAAATAATAAAATTAAAAGCACTCACCGAAGTAATAACAGAATCATTGGAAATCAACTAGTCTTCTTATCACTCAATCCGATAGCAACAGGTTGTAGCACCATGATTTATTTTTGTATTTCACAAATTTATTTATTTATTTTTTAGTTCAGCTTAAGTATTTTTTGTAAAAATAGTAATTAAGGATCACGATCAATTATTTGTGAATTACGTTCCCTGACGATCAGCTGTGATTCTGACGTCACTTTTTTCGAGTCATACCTAACACTTTTTCCACCAATTAAATCGAAGGATTTGGGGAAAAGTTCTAGAAGCTTCTATTAGAGGATGTTACCCTTCTAAGAGAAAAAGAAGAGAGACTTCCGGAAGAACCAGCAGCCGAGCAAGACCTGAGCTTCCAATACTTGTTATTTTGTTAAGTGTGATGTATGTGTGAGCAAGTTAAATTCAGCATCAGATAAAAATTTAAACAGTGAAAATCTAGTCAAAATTTAATAAACCGCGACCCACATCCAGTTATTCGCTACCTAGAGGGAAAAGGATCCATCATCCCAAATCCAAGGCATCGGCAGCGTCACGTGCATGAGGTCGTACAACCATCGCCATAAAAACGCAGTGAGTTAAAAAAAAAGTTTAATACATGAGCTCATGTCAGTGCGCCGATAATAAAATTCATAAAAGGCAAGCCTAGCGACGAATGACTACGATATTTGGGTCAATTAGATTTTTAAATTACATTTAATTATTAATTTCCTGTATGCAAGGTCTCGAGCCTTCGATTTCCACGCAAGCCCCTGAGCTCTATGCTCATCAGCTTTAAAAATTATCATTATCCTCTTATTAAAATTCCATCTTTCAATTATTTAATTTCAGTACAAAGTTTGTTGTTAAAACACAACAACTATTATTTTTCTCATCCGTTTATGCTTGTTGTAATTTTTTGGGCAATAGCCAATATAACCGCCGATATTATTATTCAACTTTGCTTTCTCTCATTTACTTTTCCCGTCTTGACCGTCCTGTGCAGTGTTGCCTAGTCTGTCAACCTCAGCACTGGAGCAGCAGGACTTGTGGTCGGATCAGTTGGAGGTAGTGAGGCAAGAGGAATATTAATAAATTGGAGAGTATCTGGGAATAGGTAATTGGGACTTGTTGATTGGGAAAGTTTCATCCAAGTCCTAACCCTGTTCCCATTATACCTCCCTTTACGGCAAGGCATGCCCAAAATACCTCAAATCACCACCATCAGCAGCAAGCATATCATCAGTGTGAGGCACACTAAAAAAGGCTTCACACAATATATCTCAATTTGATTTTTGTAATTTGAATAATGTGTGCTTGTATCTGAATACACAATACTTTCCCTATGATAATATTATGGGTAATGAAAAAACATTGTATCAGATGTTTGCCGCCTTTCAACACCCCTACTACCCACAAAATGGCAGTTCAGGAACATCAATAGCATTCGAAAAATTTGAAAAAACATCACTAATTGTGATAGACTGTTCTCCCCAAAGTGAACTTTTGAAATTGGGTGCATTAGATGTGAAACTTTCATTTGACACAACTGCAAATATCCCAGAAAATACATCTGCATACTGTCTCATCATATACAAATATCTATGAATATACACCATTGAGTGGAATTGTTAGAAAAGTAATGTCAACAAAACATAACGATATTATTAACAAAACAAAACGAAAAATTCAAAGTATCAGAGTAAATCAAAGTATTATTAAAAATCTTTTTTACCTACATAGGTAGCTACAAACCTACGCAGGTACCTACATTTTCACACCTACACATCTATTTAAACAAAATTAAGAATTTTTTTTCAAGTTTTTGAGGTTTTAGAATTTTTGTACTTTTCCATGAGATGGCTACTGCTTACTGATTCTACGTTTTCTTATTTCTTCTTTTGGGATATCTTTATGGCCCCAAGCTAGAGTATCAATTTGGTTTGGTAGTATGAAACGTTCATTGTCATGAGATTGAAGAGCCAGTTTTCCACATTGAACAGTATAGACATGATGCAGTTTACTTACAATTGCTGGTGATTTTACATTTTTGTGTTTTACATCAAACAGACATGCTTTATAATTTTAAAATCTCAATTGAATTCTATTTGCACTCTTGGGAATTCCCTTTGCATCCTTCTTCTCTAAATCACCTATGAGAATCGCATACATTTTGGCTTGTAGCCCAACAAACTCAGAAATTATTTTTCCTCCACACTCATCCTTAAACTTTCCTAGTTGTTTTTTATGTTTTGTGCTGTAACATTGGTGACCTTTGGATAATTAGATGTGTCAAATAAATCCAAATTTCTTTCAATATTTTTTATAAATATCGTGTGTTTGAATCAGGTACATGAAACTGTCTGTATCGGACATTAGCAATTCAACATTGGGATACATTTTTAGAATTTCATCATAGTGGAATTTGTACATTATTGCTTTACTCGACTCAAGTATTGCCATACCCACATAAATGGGATGATTTAGATTAACCTCAAGCTTATTCAGACACACACCAACAACATCAGTGTTGAACCTGTACCAGTTTTCAACTCTTGGATATGCAATAACTTTATCAAGTTGTCTTTCATCAGTTATAATCCTGAAATCATTGTGTTTCCTCACATTTTCCAACGTTTTTCCATAAATTGCATTAGAGCATAGCTTATATGCAATAATAGCTTATATTGCAATACCCCAATAAATAAGATACCGGAAAACTTGACTGCTAATAACGTTAATAAAAAACAAATCCAATTAATTGAGGAATGGGTTAGAACAAAAATTTTCTACAAAATGACAATCTAAAGACAAGTTAACAATAACTTATGAATAAAATAGAAGAGTTAACTAAATAATATAAATTATTAATAAATATTAGCTTTAGCATTGTCATATAATAAATTTTCAGGCAAATTCGGTGTATTAACTTGAGCGATGCTCATCTGTGAGGTATGAATGATCTTGGTATTATTATAATTGCTATATAAAAAAGTAAAAAAGTGGCATAATATATGAGAAAATTGAAGATTATTAATAAATAATTATACCGATTCACAATTTATATACTTTCTATACACGCATTCAGTAAATTAATTTGTAATAAATGTACTAGCTCAACTCATTGCTAGCGCACAGACAATTGTCCATGCTAGCAATGCCATTGTACAGTTTTCTCTTTGTATTAATCACATTATGAAATTTACAATGATCCAATAGTCTGTTCTTAGTTTTTACTTTTTTTAATCATTAAGTCAACCTAATATTTAAATTTGTAATATGACTTTATTTGTGTGTTAAATAGTCCAACATGTAATGTAATATAAGTTACAACATGAAACATTTCAAGGCTTCATATGAAATGTATTATACGAAGTGTTAAATTTTGCTGATCGTTAATTTGATGTAAAAGTCATGTAATTATGTTATTTTGTACTTTGTATGGAGAGAAAATGGCAATAAATAATTCTTATTCTTATTCTTATATAAATCTCTATCAAAATCATTATTTGAATTATTTCTCAACTCAGTATTTAATGATATAAATTGCTCTAACCACTTTGATTGATTGGTTTGCACAACTCTGTGTATTTTTGTTAATTTCATACCTAATCTTGTGAAAAGTTTCAAATTTTTATATTGTAGAATGTAATTTTTACGGTTTTCAAACGTTGTAATCAATTTCTCATATCCCCCGATGGTAGTGTGGCTTTTACTGGCGCAAGGGCGTGATAGTTGTGCATATCATGGAGACTTTCTGGATTTTCAAGATCAACTTCTAGGAAGTAGCCAACATGTGATTCATCTGAAATTTTTGTAACATCGGATTTTGAATTTGCTCACTAGATAACCACTTGAATCCAGAGTGTGGCAGTGATTCACGCATGCTTGTACCATATAAATTGTTTGCATCAAGGTAGATTTTATATGTGGTTTTGGAAATTTTGTCATATGTAGATAAATATTGGTTGTTGACTTTTGCATATCGTTTGAGGATTACACTTGAACCTCCACGAATGCCAGACTCTACAAACAGGTGCATATCTGGATCACTTAAAAGTTCAAGTTCAATACCAGTCATTTTCAACATTGCATTCCACGAATAGTGTGGTAGCGAATAAAAGTGGGATGGATCAAGACTGTAGGTTTTTAGAAACGTTGAAATATGTTGGCAAGTAAGAGTACATCAGTGGTTAGGTAGAGATTGTGAAATTAACCAAGAGTTTCCAAGTTGAACGCATTCCAAACAGCTATAGCATTTTCATAGTCATTCTCACTTACATCTGAATCGGTTAGTTTGTTGTAGAACTTTTCTTTTGGGGGGAGTTGCTTCTCTTCGAATTTCTTAAACGTTTCACTTTACTTTTGTTGGGTTTCTTTCTTTCGTAGTGTTAACAAATGTATATTTTTAATTTTCTAATCCATGTGAAAATTCTTAATTATTGTCAATTCTAAATGTTTTGTAATTGATGAGAAGTGAATATGAATATGTACTACAACTCACTGTCAACACACAAGGTTTCTTATGTTGGCAGTGCCAAAAAGAGAAAAGAAAAAGAGAAAAAATTTTGTATTTGATAATGATGTTAAGAAACGTGATTTTATTTATTTTTATTGTATTTGTGTATTATTATCTATACTGTTATTTCATTTTGCACATGTATTTTGTTTTTGGCAATAAAATTCAATTCAATTCTCAAAACAATCCATATATTTGTATGAGTAGATTTGTTTTTCCAACTGTGAATTTGTATTATTGGGAAAGTGTGCTGAAATCGGTTGGAAAGCATTCGATAACATGTTTTCTGCCAATTTCGAAAGAGATGAATTCAGAAATTGTAGTGAATCAATAAATCTTAGAGTGTTATTGAAATTATTTTTCCACTTGTCCTAGCTAAGCAAGTAATTTTTTAAAAATATTTATTGAGTGATTGAACAATGAAGTGGGAGTCGTAGCCCGTGAAATTGTGGAATATTACAGGAATGATGTCCACCTGTTTCGCATTGAGATTGCATGATTGATGAGCAGACCCAATAAACTTTCCAGTTGAATGCGAGTGGTGTCGCACACGATCCAACGATAAGCTCTTATTACACAGGCAACACACATCTACCATTCTAAATTTATTTTCTTCTTCCATTGTTATGTGCATTGGCACTTGCCTTCTCAACACCTTTTTCAATTCATCCTCATGTTTATTTAATTCATCTGAAAACCTTTCTATAAAATTTGATGATTCAGACAGGTTGGATGCTCTAACTATCCTTGGTCCATAATGAATTGATCCACTTTCATTTACTATTACATATCCATAACCACATGGTATATGTTCTTCATCTTTGATTAAACATTCAAAGTCGGCGTATATGGTGAAGGGTGTGGGTAGGGTGTGGGAGAAATTTGTGAACTTTAAAACAGTGTTTTGTTGTGGAATTTTGATGCATTGTGTTTCGTGTGATGAGCACAATTCAATATGTTTCTCTATCTTACGTTTTGCATTTTTATTAGTGAATCTCTGAAAACCGTGGGGACAAATTCCTACTTTACCATCATGTTTTGTTTGATGTGATAGTAGTCTTGATAGATTTTTAACAAGAGTGTAGTGTTCTTGTTCTTTGTTAGATAACAACAACAGGGTGATTGCGTGCTCTCTGTTTCTGTGTTGGGATGCAAAGATAGGATAGAACATGTCTTTTTCTTCTTCTTGATATGCAATAACATTAACAGCTATTGTTGTGTTTTGGTTCTCGAATTTGGGTATGTCTTGCAATTTTAGTGGGAAGCACAAATTTTCAATATTAATTTTATCTTTAATTTTTTCAAGTTTAGATACATGATTGTTCTTAGTGTTTTTGAAATAGAAGAGGATGGACCAAACAAAGCAAAGATCATCTTCATTTCTCACATTTATAACAGAATTTCTATTAAAAAAAATTTCTGGAGTAGGAATGTATGATCCAGAACCACTTATTGGTCTGTATCTTACAATGTTGAAATTGAATTGTTTGAATATGTCAACAGTCCAACCACTCCCTAACTTTGTAAATTCATCTAACTCCTCCATAATTTTTCCCTCTGCCACCTGCCATTGTATGTTAAATTCATCAAGATTCTCATGGACTGAGATGATAGACCTCGATTGTCCATGGAACGTGGGTTCTACAAACAGCTCTTCATCACCTGAAATCTTTTTCAATTCAACTGTCAAACTTACATACCACTTAATGTTGTGGTAGAATTCTTCGGATTCTTCAAGCATTATATCAATTATTTTCGGTTTAAGACTCTCAAACAATATTTTATCATCGATTGTTTTAAATGGATTACATTTCAAGAAGAGACATATGTTGTTGATGCTGTGTTGGTAGACTGGTGATGAGATGCTGTGGGTGGATGGAATTATTCCATCCATTTTCATATATACAAAAACAGTTGTGATGATAAGGCAGCCATGTTCATGTAAACTAAAAAAGAGAACCAAATCTCTGTTTAAGTGAATAGGAGATGTGTTCACTGTGCAATTCATAAACTCACCAATGTTTCAGAACCCACCTAAAAATAGTAGGACAACCATCACACAGTATAGTAAAATGCTATTAAAAAAACCCACACTTTTTTGGAGGATGAAGCCCACAAAGGTCTGTGATCTGTGTGTGGGTGATGAGTTGAATCTACAGTTTTAGGTGGGTTCTGAAACATTAGTGAATAATTTTACAGCATAGAAGTGTCTTATTCAATGGTCAATCCAATTGATCACCGTTTCATAGATGGCAGAGGAGTTTCATAGCTTATCTCTGAGTTATAATTGATGACAGACTAAGCAAATGAAGTGTGAAGAGAATGTGTGTCATTAAAAGGACCAAGAGCTAGAGGGAGTTGAACCTACATAAAGTTCATACAGTTGAACCTTTCATAAATTCTGAATTCTATGCGTGATCTCATTCTTTCTTACTCTAACTCTCACTCACCCTCTCTCTCTTACTCTTTCTCTCTAGCACTCTCTTTTGCGCGCTCTCTCTCTCTCTCATGCTCTTACCTAAAAGACAGTATCTCTCTCTAGCTCTCAGTCCTTTTAATCACACACATTCTTTTTACACTTCATTCGCTTTGTCTGTCATCAATTATAACTCAGAGATAAGCTATGAAACACATTTTTTTTCAAGTTTACATAACTATAAATATAAAATAACTGAATGAGTAGGTAACAACAAGAGTTGAGCAAACCAACCAATCACAGAGCAGGGGGCGTGGCCACGCCCTTCCCCCACCCCCCTTCCCCATGTGCACCATTTCCCCCACCACCCCCCTCCACAACGTCGGCCATTTTGTGGTTGTGGTCACCCACCCCCTTTCCCTATGTCCTCCATTTTGCTCCCACCAAATTAAAGGGGGGACCCCCTGCGAGGACCAATGAGAGAGCACGTTTCCCCCCGCCGGAAGGTTGCCCAGTATATAGAACATACAGATCTATATCTACATATATATATGCTTTCAATTAGTATATCTATGTTTTTTGGCTATATTTGCAGTGCCTCCACCCCTGCTCCCCTGACCACCAACTCTCGCTTCACCTCCTGCTGTGATGCTCAAAGCTAAACACTCACCCTCTCTTTCTTTCACACGTGTGCTGTTAAGTAGCCTCTGCCCCCTGCCCACAGCCACAGCCCCCAGCCACTGCTTTAGCTATTAATTAAGATGACATTGAATGACAGCTGCACACTTCCACACATCTTGACTCACCTCCCGCTGTGATGCTCTCACTCAAAGCTAAACGCCCACCCTCTCTTTCTTTCACACGTGCGCTGTTTTATGCAGATTTTTCATGTCACTCATTAAGCTGTGGAATTATAATCCTCTCTTACTCACTCTATCCTCTCTTTTTACCTCCTACTGTTTGCTCTAATAATCTGATCCTTACCCTCGCATACTTCTCAGGTCATCAACCTTAGAATTCGAATTTGATGGTTACAATGCATGCCTAGCAGGAGGCAAACCACACACAGAAATAGATGCCTCTAGACCCCTCGATTCCTTGATTGATAGCGTTGTAATAGCCGTTCTTGTTGGGGTGGTAAAAACACACTACTATCATATTCAATTGCTGGTTAAGCCATATCAATTCGTAAAAAAATTCATCAACAGTATGCTCTGGCAATAGGCCTCTTCCCTCCAACTCTTTATAATCAAACGTTCTGGCAGCTATTACACATTTTTCTATCAAATAATAGGCATATCTATACATCAGCTCATTTAAATGTCTCTTGAAATCTTGATTATCATGCACATAATCCATTAATAGGTCTTGTGATATTTTTACAGCCATGTTTAGTTGTTCATACGAGATTAATCCTGCTTTTTCAATTATAAACTCTTTTTGAGTGAGTAAATTTTCCCTATCAAATTTGTCTCAACTGACTAGTCTATCTCTTTGCGCCTTTGCCTCTTTGCTAATAGTTTTCATCTCATTATCAAGGGTATTTCTAGTCACCAGCACACTCGCCTTCTCCTGCTAAAATTCTCTCCTAGTTAAAACAACCTGTTCTAAATCATGCATGCGTTTTTCCAGCACATTTTTAATTATACTTAATCCACTATTGAGATTTTCAAACGACACAAGCTGGCTTCTTTCATTGTTAAATTCTGTTCTAGTTAAAACAGCTTTCTTCAACTCACTCAATTCAAATTTCAACTTGTCAAAATTTGCTACTGATTTTCTTAACTCCACAAATTGTTTTCCATGCAGAGTATGCATATGCCCAAATCTGTCCGTGCTCATTGTCCAACTGTCGAAATTAATCAGCAACACCCCGGTACACCCGCTCCAGCAGACAGGTTCCATCGCGCCAAATTGGCTGATGAGTTGCATTCAATTCCAAGAGCACAAGAAGGAAATATGATGGCTCGTGCTGGCTGCTCTGACGTTATCACCATACCTCCTTCCTTTTATTGTCCCATCTCACTTTGCATGTTGATTCGCCAGATGGCTTCACCCAGCCTCATCTCTCACATTTTTCTTTATCTCCTCTTTCGTGCCTAGCGTAACACCATCCCAGCACACCCGCTCTAGCGAACAGGCTCCTGCCAGCGCCGGCTGACACAGCAATTCCCTTGCATTTTTTCTTTCTCTTCTTACTGTATGAACCCACCCTCCCTTAATTCATCCAATATCGAATGAATTTCAATATCATGAACCAAATTTCCTGCGTTTTTTGAGGCATACAGGAGTGACAGGCGATCGACCAGTTCGTTAACGTCATCCCAAAATATGTAGTTTCTATCACGCGATTTATTTCTAACAAAATTCAATAATCCCTTTCCATATTTTGAACGTTTTTTTTTGGGAAAAAGTTTATGTATAATTTGAAATTTTTCACCAGAATTGCAAATCACATAACCCTGGTTATTAATATGTACAGATGTCAGTGATAATATTTTCTTATATTTCGCCAAATCTTTGTTATTGTAGAGATTTGAATTTGGCCTACTGTTAAACAATAATTCCAACAAACCGTGACTCATTCTAAACCTTTCTTCGCCAACAGTGATAAAACCATCTCCATCAAAACTTACAGGCTCATCACCTATAAAATATAAATTTTGTTTATGATCAAATCGTATACCATGAGGAATAGAATTATCTAATTTCTCGTTATGAAACATACCTAAATAGTTTTCTAAAATTTCTTCTATTCGAGTGCGACGGCTAGTGATATTCAAAGTTGAATCTAAGAAAGCAGATTTATCATTACCGGAGTGAGCAGAAGTATTTTCATCTTCCTCCCGCTCCCCCTCCTCCATCTCTGTTACCAACAGTTCAACCTTGTGTTCTTTTTCACGCTTTACTGTTTCATTCGCAGAGATTGTGCTCTTTTTGAGTTCAACTAATGGAGTAATTATTGGTTCCAACCTTTTACGATTAAATTCTTCACTCTGCATTTGAAAACCCAATAAAGTTCTATGCTTATCCAAAATAGTTTTTCTCAACTTTTTAATTCTATCTGTTAGACTTTCCGCACCATGTGTGACGCGTTTCTTAACTTTCTTCATTACTGTCATGGTGTTGAATGACAAAAATCGTGCAAACACCAAAGTTACCTCATTGCAAAGGCATCTTTATGAATTTATCCAATTGTTCTTGATACTTTCCATCATCTGTTTTGCATTCATTAAAAATTGGAAGAAATTTATGATTACCTTTTGACCACACATGCCAACATAATTTTCTAAACTCAGTAAAACTCATGTCATCTCCTACGAAATCCCTAGAAATTAATTTCAAATTCAGTTGATCAATTTTAAAAATAATTATCAAATTTGCATTGTCCCTGATATGTTGTTTTGTAGTTGCACCATAACTTTGTATCAAGTAGGCTGTGTCAATTTCGCGATGTCTACCCATCGTGAAAAATTCACAAATTTGTGGTACACGACTTAGTTGAAGATCATCAAGAATAACAAATGAAAACCGATCAACTTTGTTGAGGTGGGTTATCGATTCAACATCATCTGATAAATGAAAAGTAACACATTTTATTTTCGAAAATACCTTCTTCAAAAACTCATATTTATCCTGGTACTCAGACTTGCTAAATAAGTATAAATGTTTAAACTTTAATCCATTTTTATGAAAAATTGAATTCAAAACTGTGTTTGATTTTCCACTACATGATCTTCCAATTAAAAGAATATGTGCATTATGTGGTGATAAACTACCGTTTTTACTCTCGGTGTGTGGTTTACCTGTAATAACCTCATCAAAATTGATGATGGGTATGGTGGTATCCTTTACCATTGTATCACTATGATAGCCAATGAAGAACTGAATAAAACACATGGTTCAACATATTATATCAATTTATTGATAATATTTTTTCAGTATGTTAGTTCTTTCCCAATATTTACAATATAATACATTTCGCTTATTTACAATATAATACATTGTTTTTACAATATAATACATTTCGCTTATTTACAATATTTTACAATAGTTTTAACCAAGTAAATTCTTTCTGTTCGCTGAAACCTAACCATTTGACCAATATTCTATCTTTATTTTTCCTTATAATCCTCTCTCCTAAATAAACTTTCTGCTCCTTCTCATCCAGCTTTGTTTTTTTCATGTCTTCTTCGTAGAAACATCCAGAAATTATTTCTCCTTTCAAATCACGCAAGATATAAGTCGGCGGTTTAGTGGGGTAAACAGAATGGATTATAAATAATTCCGCACTCCAATTAATATTATACGATTTGTCGAAAACCTGTCTGTACTTACTAATGTGTACAACATCGCCCAATTTTAATTTCGGTTTTACTCATTTAGATTTCAAACGTAAGTTCTCATTGGCTGCCTTATCAAGTCCTGCTATTATATGATTTCGATGTTTTTTGCGAACATCAGATGGGTGCGTTTGAATAGATCTATGGAATGCATTATCATATTCTTTTACAATTGTGGGTAATGCACTGACCCAACGTTTTGTTCCATGATGTGTTAAATATTTATAGATTTTCAATTTAATAGTTCTAATAAAACGTTCGACTATTGCAGCTTTTCTCTCACTAAAAACGTGATAATGTTTAATATTATACCTATTCAATAAGGCTTTTACTTTGCTATTAAAAAATTCTGTACCCTGATCTGTTTGAAAAAATTTAACATTCTTATTTTTATGAATAATTGGTTCAAGCGCAGTGTACACAGAGCTAGCACTTTTGGTTTTTATTGGCACACAAAAAATTATAATTAGAATTATCTCTTGCCAGTGAGCTCATATCAATAAAATCTGCTTGCATAAGCTCTGATTCACTTCTTAATTCATATTTTCTCCTATCAAAATTTACTCTTGGAACAGAATGCAATTCATCTGCTAATCTCTGTCAAAGATTATTCATTTTTGTTGACATCACACATGTGTGATTGTATCTCAACTGTAGACACGCGCTGCATGGGGCTTGGCACATGCATCTAACTTTGATTAACAGTTACTCTTACTCAGTTGAAAAGAGGGGTTCTTCTTCTACTCCTTCTCCTTCTTCTTCTCCTTCTTCTTCTCCTTCTCCTTCTTCTTCTCCTTCTTCAACTTGGGGGATTCTATAATGACCCCATGCTAATGTGCTTATGCCTGATGATTCTATGAATCTTTTTGTATCAAAACATGAGAGAGCCTTCTTAGCACATGCAATTTGATATACTTTATGACAATAGCTCCTTATCATATTGAATCTTCCAAAATGCGAAGTTCTTTCAAATATACATTTTTTGTACAAATCATATGTTACACAACGATCTTTAACAGATTTCTTTACACCTTTAGCTATGTTTTTACACAATTCATTCTCATCATCTACATATTTAAAACTATACATTTTGGGTTGTAATCCTACAAAGTGTGCGATAATTTTCGAATTTGTCTCATCTTTAAATTTCCCAATCACTTTTTTATTTACAAGTGAAAAGCATTTGTGAGTGGTTGGATAATCAGATGTGTCAAACCACGACAAATTATTCTTAAAATCCTGGTACAGATCCTCAGTTTTTATTTCATAGAAAAGGCTATCCGTATCCAACATTAATAGATTCACATTTTCAGGGCAATATATGTTCAAAATTTTGTTATAGTGGAAATCAAACATGAGGTGTTTACTCAATTCCAAAATGGTGAAACCCGCATGAATTGGTTTATTCAAGCATATTCAAGATTTTCTTGAAAACACCCCAATTACATTTTCATCGAACACGACCCAGCGTTTGCACAATGGCTTGGAAACATATTTATCCAATTTTCTCTCATCTGCTACGAGATTTACAGTACAATGGTGAGTAGGGGTATTTAGCCGATTCTGATGCGACCAATCAGAAGACAGGGGGGCGTGGCCACCCCCCTTCCCCCTCCCCCAGGTCAGGCATTTTGTAAACACCCACCCCTTCCCCCTGTCATTGACAGCCATTTTGTTTTTAAGGTCACATACCCCCCTTCCCTATGTGCCCCCACTTTATTCCCAATAGATTAAAGGGGGACCCCCCACAAGCACCAATGAGAGAGGACCTTTCCCCCGCCGGAAGGTAGCCCAATAAATATAGAACATACAGCTTTATATCTATATATACATGCTTGCAATTAGTATATCTATATATACCTGCTTGCAATTACTATATCTATATTTGCTCATATCCGTAACCCCCCGCCACCCTACTCTCGCTTTACTCTCACTCTCCAAGTCCAAGTTATTTACAGAATAATCCCCCCAATTTGGCGATTGCCCAAGTTATTGGCCCTCTACTGTAAATATAGCGTTTACCACCTACATAGTTTTTGTATGGAAGGCCTCATACAAAATGAATATTCCTCTAAGTAAATATTTGCGAATTTTTAGAGAGTGAGAGAGAGAGAGAGACAACAATTCAATTAAAATAATAATTCTATCTTTGGTTCACTGCACATTGCATCAACACAAGACTCGAACTTTGTTAACGGCCTTTTTCTTTTCCACTTGTCCGTATTCTACCCAACTCCCCCCACGCCACAACCCACTCCGCGTTATCACCCTTTTTCGTTTCCACTTCATCCTGCTAGGCTAGGCCGACAGATAGCTTCACCTCGCCGTTCTCTTCGTTCTCTATTTCTGTAACTGTTTACACCTTTGCGGGAGAGACACCTTGAAAGTGCTGGCAACTCTATTTAAAACTTTTCCCCATCTCCCAATGCACATGCCACGTTCTGTTGGTTTCCCCCTCATGATTAAAATTTTTTACATTTTTTATCTGCTAAATCATATAGAGCATCCCAAAGTTCGTTTGTATCTGAAATAATTTGTATGGGGGAATCGTTAGAACACCCATAGTGCAAATGTCCCTCCTCACTTATAACTATATCTAGGAGATCATATATTTCAGATAAAATAGGATAGCAAAAATTCTCAGTTTTTGTTGCAGACAAAGTTCCATCATCTGCCTCGGTTGAAAATTTAATATGCTTTGCAATAATATCAAACTCGCTTACTGCAATAGCCATCAGTAAACGGGATAGTTTTTTAAATTTTGTATAGCTGTAGCATCGCATCCTTCCTCTATGATAGTTAAACACATACTGAATGACCGGCGGTTTGTTAGTTAGAAAAAGCTTCCAAAGGAACGTCAACCTCACCGCCTTATTGGAGGTCACTCTTTTTTTATTTGGGTAAAAAGAGGTTCACACAGGGCTAGGTCACATAAACCTGTGCTATGGAGAAAAACCCATTGTAAAAATTTACATTTCTTTCAACTCTACTTGTCCGTTCTCATGTTCGCATATTAATACAAAATTTCTCTTGTTAAAATCTGTCAAGTTCTCATTATTTAATACGCTTTTAAATTTATCACATAGTAATAAATCGAAATAAGAGTCTCCCTCACTGTCGGGATCATAGAGATTTAGTAACACTCTGCCTGTACCATAGACTATGGCGTTTTCAACGACCAGATACGAACCGAGAGGTACTGATTCTAGAGGCAACACCTCACGTGCCAAAGCGTTGAATGCAGCCATGTTGAAACGTCTCATCTTTCCTAATGATTCAAGTTTCTCAATTTCACTCCTTTTATGCATTCTCCCCACCGCTGTTTGCGCAAGCGCAGTTTGTAGCTTCTTCCTCAATTTGTAATAATTTAGCAAGTCTCTGTACCAAGATAAATAATGGTTAATATCGCTCAAATTTACAGTGTTTAAAAAAATTTGTTTCAACTGTCTCGCAAGTCCAATGTTTTCATGAGTAGAATTTCTAATGGCATCCTCACACAAATCAAACCACTGCAGATATTCTCGTAATTTGTTCTCTAATTCTTTATCCGCACACATCCACTTCTGAGGATCCATTATCTACAACTAATTATTTATACAGCGGGATTAATACCGAAAAATTGATAGGTTTCCTACCAACGCCCACGCTACAAATTCTCACTTTGTGTGATTCCAACTCATAACCACAGTAAACGCATACGACCTTTTTTCCATCATAGTAAAATCCTTGTCTCGCATAATTTCTTTTGCTTGTTCTACTATAAAAAGCGCAATTCCTCATACTTTTCATTCGATTATTTTCACAAGTATAATCCCCCTCCTCTCCTATCTTTGGAAGCGTGTTAGATGTTAATAGTCGCAAATAATGTTGTGCACTTATTAGAGCACATCTCCCACCTTCTACATTTTTGTGTATGTTACAAACCTCAAAACACCACGTATCTTTAAACTTTGTGAAATTAGGTTTCGCAAAATATTCCGGTATGCAACATACATCATTATGATACTTTTTCAAAAATGCCGCTTTTTCTGTTCCCTTTGTAAAAATGCAATCATACGCGCCGAGATATCCTCTTATCAATGAATCTGTAAACTCCGTCTCCCCCTCATCCCATAATATTTTATGATAATGTTGTTCTAACCAGGTAGCCTCGCGAAACATTTTCCAGCTCAAAGTAGATTTCGGAAAAGGCGGTTTAAAGTGTAGTACCACATAATTACCAGCCCGATCAACCAGCGCGAATTCTTTTAAAATTATTTGATTATTATCTCCCTTAAACCAGTGTAGATCCGCAACGGCAAAATTCTTCTTCTTCTTTTCTTCCATGTCACACTGTATTCCCACTGTACGTGTTTTTCCGTCTTCACTAGCCTCAAAATCTCCAATCGCCTCTTGAAACAGCGAAGAAGTCGACATGTTGCTCTCTCACACACGCCCACACGAATGATAAATAAGCCTCTTACATTTCACCTTTATATTTTAAACATCCCCCTACCGGCAATTTATTGTACTTCTCTAACTAATGAGGTTAAAGGCGTGTATTCCATTATTGAATCACTTATAAGAATACAATATGCCGAAGTCGAGTTTGGTAGTTCTTTACTAAATTCCATATCTAATCTTATATCTGTGGATGTTTTCAAATGATCAGATTGGTGTGAACAGTCAATCACAATTATTGGTGATTTTTCGCAAAACGCTTTAAAATCAATAGCGTTCCCATGCTCTGCATTTATAGTGCGATTATAGTAACTCGGCGTGAAATCTAAAAACATGCGATACATTATCTGCTTATTCCCCAACAAATTATCATAGGGATAATATTGACTGTTTAGAAATAATTTAACGTTATACAACTCGCACGAATCAAAATCAGACATTGATTTATTAATAGCATTTTTCCGAGCCGTTTGAAAGGCTAAAATTACATAGCGTGGAACATCTAAATGCGATGATGTTTTTATTGCCCACGAATGAATTCTCGATGTCGCCATGTTTGGAAATTCGTGAATCTCCCATCTTCTAAACGCAAGTTTTAAAGGACGATCAGAATCGAGTAATTTCAAAAATTTTAACCTTACGTGATCTTCCAAATGGATGTACGGAATTTTCCACTGTAGTTTATCAATTGTTAAAGAAACATTTGTTCCTGTAGCCGATTCAACGCAGTTTAGATCCGACGCACTTCTCAATAATACAAGCTCTTGTTTCAAGTTTAAAATTATTCGTTGAAAATCTTCGAAAAATGGTAACAAAAGTTTCAGCGGTACGCAAAAAATGAATTTATTATCTGTCAACTTATATCCATCTCTATCAAATCCTGCCAATTGGTATGTATTTGTATCGAAAACATTTTTCAAAAGCAATCCTTTAATTGTAGACGTAATTCTGACAAGTCTCGATTTCGCTACTTGCTGTCCCGCCAATTCATAACGAATCTCATCAAACAGATGGCCCACCACGTTGCTGACAAGTTTATATTCGGCATGCACCGGAGGATCCTCGGGTTTCGCACCCGGCTTTGTACATTTAACACTCCCCTCAATAAATAGAAAGGATTTACAAGGCAGTGTGTATATATCCTGTTGATTTACAGGAAGCCTTTCTTCATCCGAATTACCTAGTTTCTGTCCAGAATATGTTGTGTGCGTGTGAAATTCGTACTTAGTAATATCCGAGTAAAATTGAATTTGACTATCTACATCTAGAATTTCACTTATTGCGGCTCCCGACATTTTTCCAATTGACTATAAATCCCAATTTTTCTAGTATTCTCGCGTTTTTAGCTGTTAATCTGTTTTTCGGCGTTAACATAGGTGTTAACGCTACTGAGCTTAAACTCCTACTGACGCTTTCTCTGTTCTCATCTCGACGCTTAGGTACGGCATTGAATACAATAAAACCCATCTTCTAACTTTTCTCACGAATATGTAACCTCACAGTTATACTATCCCCTCGAAAATCGATAAGTGATCCATCTTGATCGGTTACCGTCACATTAATAAACTGAATTCTGCGTGTATTGAGAGGTACATATATAATTTCTGCGGGTGTTTCATTAATCAAATAACCGGGCGGTACCCTCGGCAGAAATTCGTAAATAATATGCTTTTCATCTCCGTTAGCGAAGCTTCCACATGCTAAATTACATGACACCACGATTGTATTAATATGACTGATCGAGACTAAATGATTTGAATAATGCCATGTATTTGCTTCGAGTAGAAGTTTATCAAACCCAAGTGTCTTACCAATTGAATCGTCAAAAGTTAAATCTACTGGTTTATCGGAATAAATTCCAACTTTCATAGTGTTATTATTCGGTTGTATAACAAGACTCTCATCGCTCAAGTTCAATTTCAACTTTATAGCGCTTATTATATTATCAATTTCGTACGATCCTGTATCAAGATTCACCAGTTTATCTCCATATTTAAAACTGGAATTTTTCCCCCTTATTATATTCGGTATACTATTAAACGTCCACAAGTTAACCAATCCAATTTCCCATTCGCGATTTTTATCCAATTCCAGAGCGTGGTTTAAATTCTCATATAGATTACTTGTTTTTGAGGTTAGTGTAATAACAGCCATCCCTCACTCAGCTAATGCTTTCAACACAAGCGTAAAATTACAACTGGTTAGCAAGAAACAAAATCACTAGGTGCCCACAAATGTCTGTGTTTACCCGCTGCAATTGGTTGGTATTATAGAATATTTTTACATTATTTTCTTTTTCCCAATATTTTGTCAATTCGCGTGGCGGTTGCAAGTCACCGATCGGATCAAAATAATACACATTTTTCCCTCGTTTAATATATGCAGTCCAATGTGTTCCCATTCCAATCTGTTTGTCTAAATTAACAATTGCGAGCTCATTATTTCGAATTTTACTCGGAAGTGTATCAATCATATATATGCCCCTTAGTGGTATATCTAATATTTTGCACCATTTTATCAGGTCATAGTTTGACAGCGGGCCGTTCATCTTTGCGTTTTTCTCTGTCTTTTCCTCTGCTTTTTTCCACCTTGCTTCTTTTTAACCTTAGGAAATAGTGTTACACCGTATTGGGTGGGAGGTACTAGTATTCTTCCGCCTGTTGGATATGGTTTCAGATAAAAACCGCGACCAGCAATATGATTTTTTAACCTATTGATTGCCTTTTGCCTAATACTATCACTATGCGTTTTTCTAACTCCCCTCGTTTTTCGTTTTCTCAAACCGCCACCAAATGCGGATTTCGCTTTCATAATGTTTGTAACAAGATAAGAATATGCCCTCTCAGATAACCCCGTTTTTGGGTCCTTGAAAATTTCTCAAGCTCCATCTGCCAAGTGCCTGTCAGCCTCTGCCCGTGTCTTGTTATCAGACACTCGGGAGTAAACTATGTCGTGCGTCTTACATAAATCATCAAGACGGTTTAAAGGTTTGTCTCCACGTGCTAACCTTGACCTTAACCTTGTACCAGGTCCGCAATACGAATAATTAGGTAGATGAGCCTCGAAATTGAGGTTATCCACCCCCTTATTTATCACTGTACCCAATACATTGCCAATTTTTGATAAAATACCTCTACCACGCTTACGAACAGAGCAGCGCTTTTTCTTAACAGTGTTCATCCTTTAAAGGTTAAACATAAACTGAACTGTAATTACTACTACTACATAATTGATTAGTTTTCTTCAAAAGAAAATTCGATTTTTCATTAAAAGTCTTGGCACAATTTGCAAGAACGCTATAGTATTTGTAGAAATTGCAAATTAATTCTCGCTCATCAACCATAAATTTATACCAATGTATCAACCCAATTTCAAAGGAAATTGGTGTTTTATAATACGAATTAACGCAAGATTTAATATTGAATAAAGTATGATTTCTCAGTGAAGTTGACGATCCAAAGGAATTGAAAAGAAATTGCGTATCATTTTGCTGTATCAGACTAGATGGTGTAACACGAAAAAGTAATAAGCTATTAAAACAGCATAATAGAAATATAAATAGTACTATCGTTTTCCAGACGTTGCGCATCGCCAAAGCACATTCCATGTTGACAGACGCAAACATACTGATAAAAATAGCACACCGTGTTGAGGGGGGAGAAGCGAGCGCGTGCCAGCGAGAGCTTCCTGCGAGCTTCCTTCTTTTAGGTGCTCACCTACTCCAAAGAGGAATGCTCATCGCATTCCGCAATCCTTTTTTAGATTGTCGCGCACACCGATAAAAGATCATTCGCGTTTGAACGTCATAGTTATCGGATCAAAAAAGTGCGATCATCTTTATCAGTTTGGAGCAATTGTAATAGTAATAGTAATTGTTCAATAATATTTACAATAAATCTTCTCACACCTTAATGCAGACGACACCTCCATAATCTGATAATAAGTGTGCATAATCCAAATTTTTAAACATCAATCTGATCCATTTTTCCCTATTTTGTATGTTTCAGTTCCAACTAGAGACGTTCCAAGTCTACAAGAAAGTGCAAGTGATTCCTTGGCTTCCTTCTCGTGCAGGTTTGTTTAATTTTTTAATTAATTCTCCTCCTTCTCCTCCTCCTTCTTCTCCTTCTCCTTCTCCTCCTTCTCCTCCTTCTCCTTCTCCTTCTCCTTCTCCTTCTCCTCCTTCTCCTTCTCCTCCTCCTTCTCCTTCTCCTTCTCCTTCTCCTTCTCCTTCTCCTTCTCCTTTAAGACTGTTCTTATTATATATACAAAACGATGCATGACACAGTTTTTTCGAATCTGCAATAATTACTTTACAATATACACATTGCAAATAAGCCGTTTTATATAGAAAAAATCCATTACTCGCGAAATATTCAGCATTTCTTTTAAAAACCAATATCCTCTTATTAAATGTGTTTGACCAGTGAGGCTTTGATCTTTGATAAAATGTCTTTATTCGCTGGTCGTAATCCCGAAGATTATTAAAATTTTCATTCTCGATAGAAATATTATGCATTCTCCTCCACCCACAATTCGGACTATGTTTTTCATGTTCTTTTTCGGGATCATCTGTTATTAACCATTTTTCCAAACCAACTAAACAAAACACGCACTGCACTGAGTCTGGTGGCGTCTTGAATACAAATCCCAGTTTAGCTAAATGTTTAGGTGATAAAAGGGGAGATTCGAATTTTTTCCATCTCTCATCAAAACTTAATAACCTCAATCTTTCGTACATTAAAACGTGTGATTGATCCATAGTGTGCTGATCAACTTCTAATCCACTACTAACTTGTTTGTTTTAGATCAGTTGTACCAGTGGAGTGTAAGAGAGCACACATCTGAGAGAGAGCATACATCTGAGAGAGAGCGCACATCTGAGAGAGAGCACACATCTGAGAGAGAGCATACATCTGAGAGAGAGCGCACATCTGAGAGAGAGCACACATCTGAGAGAGAGTTCATCATTTGCCATCACCCTTTTACAATGTAAGTAGTGATTATCGACTGCGCATTATTTCGAATTATTTTTCTCGGTAGAAACTATTATTCTGCAGAAATCACACTGCATGCCAATATCTCCATTCAACTAATTCTGCTGCCTATTGTTGTACATTGGAGGAGTAAACTCGCGTTCAGTATTTCTACTTAGTTTTACCAGCACACTTGAGTGTTTGAAATAATTTACAATTTTTCCCACACCGAAATTTTCTGGATGAATTACAAAAAAATTTATCAATTTTGTTGTTACACATATTAAATGTATGATAGACGCCATTACACGATTCGTGATGGTTATCTGCAATATGTAATTGCATTATTCGATAAAAACAAGTATCTGAATTACATTCTCCAATAAATTGGTGTAATGGTTCATTGAGTGCAGGATTTATACACATGCAATAGTGTCCATATTGTCTTCCATAGCACTCATAGCGGTGGTAGCGTAATTTATGTATTAATTGTTTTTCGAACGAGGATTTATTTTTAATAAACTTTTCTTCTTCCTCGTCTACCGCCACGTTTATATCCATAGATATAATCTGTTTCACACTCATAATCTTTTTTAACCTTTCAGTTGGAGAACGCAGTGGAATCGCTTCCTTTGAAAGTCAATCATTCGTAATTTAGAATAGTCCGTGGTGATCAACTTCTAATCTGCTACTAACTTTTTGTTTTAGAGAGCAGAACGATTTCACAATGGCTCATACGACGGAGAAGATTCGAGGTTTGAACGGCAGCGCAGCTAGATACAGATTCACGTATCTGGAGGAGGAACGTGACATCAAATCTACGCTGGAATCAAGCAGGGAGGAGGTGCTGCAGCTTATCGTCGACGAGTCGCAGCGGTTCAACGGGAATGTAAAGTGCTTTATTGTTTTAAATGTTCTCATGCATAAAATAGTGTTGTTGGGTGAAGAGAACGAACAAGTATCAGCTATCGTGAACTTGCATAGCTATTCTGCACAAATTGAGCAGTGTGCTTCAAATTCTGTCGATTTAAACAATTTTTTTTGCAAATGCTATTGTAAAAATTTTATCTTCTTTTGACAAGTTTGTTAGATTTGGCAGTGGTTGGGTTATAAAAAAGATCCAATCGTTGGATCTCAACATAATTAGGCATACAGCGATTCGTGGTTCCTCATCCACATATGTAGAAACCCCCGATTTTATTAAGAAGAAGAAATGCGTAATTAACGTGAAAAACCCCAATGATGAAAAATGCCTTTTGTGGTCAATTTTATCTTTTTTTCATCATCGTCGAGGTACACATATGAGTGTTGAATATTTGAGCAAGTTTGCTCACACAGTCAACACAAACGGGGTCAACTTTCCTTCCAGTTTGCAAGACATTAAGAAATTTGAAGCTTTAAATCCTGATATATCCATAAATGTAATTGCATATGATAAAAACGTATTTTTCCCGTACAAGTGTAGCGCTTACAGAAACCGTACTCATCAAATTAATCTTTTGTTGCTAACAAGCGAAACTTATCCCCGAAAATCTCATTTTTGCCTCATCAACACCGCAAATGGGAAAAACGGTTTGTCTCGGCTCTTGAGTCATCTTACAAAAAGAGGGCATCAAGTAGATGTTTGTGAATTCTGTTTCCATCGTTTCACAACAAATAAATCGTTGAACGTGGATGGAAAACTAAATTTGGAGAAGCACAAAGAGCACTGTTCAAAATTCAGCCCGCAGAGAACAGTGCTTCCCAAAGAAGGGGAAACTCTCAAATTTACAAATTATACTGCAACATTGAAAACAAAATACACGATTTATGCCGATTTTGAATCGTTTATTGTACCAATAAAGAGTGGGGAAGAAGAAGAAGAAGAAGAACCGCACATCACAAGTAGCTTTACAAAAAAGACAACCTGTCACATTCCCTGTGGATATTGTTTTGTAGTGGTGAACATAGAGGGGGAAATTTGCCACGGGCCGATCATCTATCGGTCGCGAGATATGGGGGAGAAGATCATTGAGAAATTTCTAGATGAAATTACAAGTGTGGGAGAACTGCTCTATTGGGATATGAAGAGTGAAATCCCAATGTTTGAATTGAGTGAAGAGCAGAAGATAGATTTTAATAGTGCGGAAAAATGCGGGCTGTGTGGGAAGGATTTCTTGATTGGCGACATCAAGTGTAGGCATCACTCGCACGAAACAGGTGAATTTATTTGCGCAGCTCATCAAGCCTGTAATTTAAATGGGAAATCACCTGATTTCATACCCTGTTTTATGCACAACTTTGGGGGGTATGATTGCCATCATATTGTGCAGGCATTAGGCAAGTGTAAAAAAACAATACGCTGCATTGCTCCTTCAGCAGAGAAGTTTTTCTCAATCACGGTGGGAAAAATCAAGTTTTTGGATAGCCTAAAATTCATGAACGCTTCGTTGGACAGTTTGGTGAAAAATTTGTCAGAAGGACAACAGACAGAGTCAAAATTCAAATCTATGTTTGCAGTGTTTAAAAGCGTTGAACAACGACAACTGCTTATTAAAAAAGGAGTATACCCCTACACATATATTGACTCTCCACAGAAATTTGAAGAAACCTCCCTTCCCCAAATCGAAAATTTTTACAATGATTTGTCGGATTCGCCTTTAGAAGAAAGGGAGTACGCTCATGCACAGAATGTTTGGCAAACATTCAAGATAAAGAATTTGAGAGATTATCATAATTTGTATCTACTTTGTGATACACTCCTTTTGTGTGACGTTTTTGAGGATATGAGGTCATCAATGTTTGAGAAATACGGTTTGGATGTGACTCATTTTTTAAGTCTTGCGCATTATTCGTGGAATTGCATGCTGCATTTCACAAAAGTTGAACTCGGCTTGATAACAGATATAGATATCTACTTGATGGTCGAGCAAAATGTGAGAGGCGGTTTAGCTGTAATACCCCATCGGTATGCTGAGGCTAACAACACTTATATGGGAGCAGATTTTGATGCAAGCAAACCGACAAGCTATATACTCTATCTCGATGCGAATAATTTATATGGGTACGCAATGTGCAAACCTCTGCCTGATGGAAATTTTCAATTTCTATCTGAGGATGAAATCACTCAAGTTGACTTTCTCAACTTGGCTGATGATTCAGAGTTTGGGTACATTCTCGAGTGTGATCTCCAATATCCCAAAACGTTACACAACAGACACAATCATTTTCCGCTAGCGCCGACAAAAGAAGAAGCACCTCACCATCTATTGTCTGACTACCAGAAACATGAGGGACAGGAATCGTCGACAAAACTATTGGCTACACTGTACGATAGGGAAAAATACGTTTTACATTATAGGAACTTGAAACTGTATGTACAACTAGGAATGTGTCTTAAACGCATTCATCGTGTCGTAAGGTTCACGCAATCTCGCTGGCTTAAGCCCTACATCGATTTTAACACAGAGTGTAGGAGAAATGCTAGAAATACATTTGAAATTCAAAATTTTAAGGCGATGAGTAACCTTATTTTTGGAAAATCTTTACAATCCGACCGCACCCACTGTCAGGTAGAGCTTGTCACCGATGAAAGGAGATTGGATAAATTAATATCGAAACCTCTGTGCAAGCGATGGCATATTTACAATGAAAATGTAATTGGAGTGTTTCTAAGAAAACCTGAAATCTCGCTGAAAAAACCAATTTTTGCCGGCTTCACTATTTTAGATTTGAGCAAACACCTCATGTTTGACTTTCATTACAACAAGATTTTGAAAATGTACCCTGTTGAATGTGTGAAGCTGCTTATGAGTGATACAGATTCTGTTTTGTACAGTATAAGAACAGAGGACGTCTTTTCCCACATTAAGAATAACCTAGATTGGTTTGACACAAGTGATTATCCTCCGTCACACATGTGTTACTCTTTAAAAAATAAGAAGGTTGTTGGGAAATTTAAGGACGAAGAAAATTCAAAGATCATAACACAGTTTGTCGGTTTGCGTCCCAAGCTGTATTCCTTCAAATATATGGATGATGCAGCTGTTATTACAAAGAACACGGCAAAAGGTGTGAAAAGGAATGTTAAGGATAGGTGCTCATCATTTGATTTATACAAGAAGTGTTTATTCGAGAGAATGGTTTGTCCGCATGATGGTAGCGTAGTAGTCGAATCAGCTCCAAGCAAGAAAGTTCCTCAGTTGAAATCATTTAGTGTTCAGTTTTAAAAGTGATGAACAAGGGTAGCCGAGAATAAGATGCCCAGTAGCAGCCAGATAAAATAGATGCAGCCCTAGGTATAAGCAGTGTACGAATCGTTTCATCGAGGGAGATGTAGTGCTCCAGATTGTTGGGAGTGTTGCCATTAAACTGCAACAATAAAGAAAAGAGCCAGCAGAAACAGACCGCAAAGATTCAAGTAGCCTACAGATTATATTAGGTTCAAGTAGATAAATGGTAAGGCAGACGAAATAGATGGCGTGAAAGAGAGAAGAAAAAAAAAAAAGGTTGAAGACTCATGGCGAGAATAAGGAATGATTAGGACGGATGGTGAAGTGTGACGAAAATGAGTGCGAGGAAGGGTGGCAGAGATAGCACGGAAAATAGTTTAGACAGGGATGTATTTTGGTATCGTATGTAATGGCTGGTAAGGAATGGTAGGAAGGAAGCTTGGAAGGAATTACTTGGCATCGACAAAAAAAAGAGAAAGTTGTACCGATTAAATGAAGAGAGAAGAGTTACAGGAGTGATGGTAGGATAATATCGAGAGCGAGAGAGAGTGTGAGAGAGAGAGAGCCCATAAGGGGAGAGTGATTGTAAGAGCATGACATTGTATCACAGTGAGTGCGAGTGAGTATGAAAAAGAGGGGGTGAGTAAGCGAGTAATGTATTGTTCCTAATTACCACAAATTACGGCATTATATATATATATACATACATTTTTTAGATTCAATCTAATTTGAATGAGTTACTAACTACTGTTGTCTTTTTTCTCTCCTAAATTATGCAAGATGTGGAGAATACAAGCTGCAATCACTCGCCCTGCAGAGTTAAACAGGCATTTTATAGCACAATGTGACCAAGGTGAGATATATATAAATATCTCAGATATAAGTCAGATAATCTTTGCATATTGATACAGTGTGAAAAATTGAGAGCATTAAAAATAATAAAACGGTTGAAGAAGAAACATCAGATGAGGTAAATAAACGAAAAGTATTAATTATAATGCCTAATGAATTGCAATGATCAATCAGTCAATATTGGGTTATATCCCACCTATCATGTATAGATTTATAATTTCTAGTTGACTTATAAACATGTATTCATGAAATTGGAAGCCATTTAGTTTCCATTTTTAATTGGTCAGAGATTTAGCAATAAGGCCGCAGAGTGGATATATTTTAGATAAAGCTATCAACTTCAGTAGATTATGCAAATTATAATGATTTTTTGTGGTGAGTAAGCAGGACTTTTTTATTAAATAATTACAATAAAATCCTAAAAAAACTCCGAGCAGAAACCGTGACCCATGCCACGGCGCAAGGGCTGCCCCACTCCGCCGCAAAGAGCATCGTCACTCGACACACAGTGTACTGTGGGCCTCCTGACGACGCCCTCCACAACAGAGCGAAACGGCCGCCACGCTATAATGCGTGTCACAACCCCCATCCAAAAGCGTCCTTCAAGTCTTCATTATATACTAGTGGAAACAAGATGGATCTTCAACATCATAAATAATTTATTTATATTCTAATTAAGAAGAGTGAGTAATTTAAAAAGAGAGATTCAGATTTAATTGAAATTGGATTGTTAACTGATTGCGAACAGTTGGGCCCAAGAATTAAATTATTGAGAAGGGGGTTGCAAAGGGGGCATCTATATCGACTACTATCACATTTTTTTTTTTTTTTTTGTTAGAAACTCACCGTATTCTTGCGAGATCCGAGAGTCTTTCGACCATGTGGTCTCTCCTGTTCTCTCCATTGCCAGTGGCGATTTTCATGCGACCGTCAGATGACCAGACCGCCCCGATCCCAAAACGGTCCGCAGCGGCATTCAGGATGGCGAGGCGATGTTTTGTGAGATCCTCTCTGATGGTAATGTTCATCCCCTTCAGCTTCCGCTTTGCGTTGAACACCATTCGGCGGGTCCTGTAGCTGCAGAACCGGATGATGATAGGGCGGGGGCGTCCGTTGGTTTTTTGGCCTGGCGTTTGAGATTTTCTGACTCGGTGAGAACGGTTGATGTCCTGAAGCTGCACGTCAACGTTCAGTTTTTCCTTGAAGATCTGCATGGCCAGGATGTTGGTGTCTTCATCTTTACTCTCAGGAACTCCAAAAATCCGTAGGCAGTGTCGTCTGCCATATTGCTCCAGGTCGTCGACCTTGAGCTCCATCTTTTCCTCAAGGTCGATGAGCTTCGTTTTCAGAAACTCATTCTCTTGTCTCAATTCCTGTAGCTCCTGCATGACGTTTTTCAAAGCATTCGCTACAGCAACTTCCACCTGGCCCTTCATTTTGGATAAAATTTCTTCGGCTAGGCTATTTTTGATACTACTCGGGCTGGTCGGCTGGTCGACGAAAATAGAATTCTCCATCGACTGTTGTTGCTGCTTGGAACGAGCGCTTCCTCTACCCATTGTACTCAAAACTTGTGCGACAGGTAGCAAATTGGGTAGGGCTGTGTAACGGTGAAACTGTGAGGTACTAGAAATCTACTATTTACACGATTATAAAAAAACCCGCTAACGATTATGATAAACTTTTATATATTTGAAAACAGCACAAAAAACTGAACACTTGGATATAAAATTAAAGTTGATTTGAACGAGAAAACCCTGCGAAAATGTTAGTTGAACACGGAGCTGAAACGAAGCATGTCTACTCACCAGGCATCACATAGAATGATCACATGAATGGCATCACATGAATGGAGAAGGAGAAGGAGAAGGAGAAGAAGGAGAAGGAGGTGGGAAGGAGAAGAAGGAGGAGAAGGAGAAGGAGGAAAAGGAGGAGAAGGAGGAAAAGGAGGAGGAGAAGGACGAGAAGGAGGAGTAGAAGAAGAACAAAGTGGTGGAGAAGGAGGAGGAGAAGGAGGAGAAGGAGGAGGAGGAGGAGAAGAAGAAGAACAATGTGGAGGTGAATTAATTGAAAAAGTAAACAAACCTGAACAATGACAAAGAAATATAGCAGGAGGAAGCGCTTGCACTTTGTTGTAGACTCGGAACGGCTCGAGTTGGAACCGAAACACACAAAATAGGGAAAATGGATCAGATTGCTGTTTAAAATGTATTATATCATTTTTTTAAATTTGGATTATGCACACTGAAGATATTATAATCAGATAATAGAAGTGTTGTCTGCATTAATCAGATTAAAGGTGTGAGAAGATTTATTGTAAATATTATTGAGCATTTATTTTAATGTTTACTTCGCTCATATGCGTTTTTGGTTCACACTAATTATTTTGACTGTTGGGGATCCTAATGGGGATTTCAGATTAAATTATACATTTGAATTCGAAAATACAACAACATTGGATGAATTTTTAGAAAGATAGTTTAGGATGAAATTGTAAAAAATGGTCATAGTACTTACCCCAATTTAATATATATGCGAGATTTCTTGCACTATATTAGCCCAAAACTTGTAAAAATGTCTGATTGGGTTGAAAAAAAAAAGATGTAATTAGGTTAGGTTTTTTAGTAGTTGATTTAGTAGATAATGTTTATGGGTTTCAAGTTTGATTAATTTGTGACTTTATTTTGAGTTTGTTATAATTGATTATTGTAAAATAAAGATTTGAAAATGGATTATTATTGCTCACCTTTGTTTCAAACTGTTGTGATGCTTTCAAACTGATAAAGATGATCACACTTCTTGTGATCCGATAACTATGACATTCAAAACACGAATGATCTGACATGCAAACAAACTGATAAAAAGATGTGGGGGAGAAGTGAGCGTCTATAATGCGCTTCCTCTTTTCATGCTTTTCATGCACACGTGCAGGAAGAAGGAAGCTCACGCTGACACGCGCTCACTTCTCCCCCCTCAACACAGCATTCTATTTTTATCAGTATGTGTGTAACACTTAGTGAGTTGAGATGGAATGCCAATCTATTTATGTCTGGAGGGCGATTTTGTTTACTGTTTTCATAGTGTGTTGTCTAAACACCATACTAATTTTAAATAAAGATAAATCGTGCAATCTGCACGAGAAACGAAATGATACAAATATGGAAAACAGTGTATGGATTTTCAATTCCTTAGGAACATCGACTACGCTGAGAAATCGCATTTTTTTCAATATTAAATCTTGTGTTAATTCATATTATGAAACACCAATTTCCTTTGAAATTGGGTTGATACATTGGTATAAATTCATGGTTGATGAGCAAGAAACAGTTTGCAATTTCTACAAATATTATAGTGTTCTCGCAAATTGTGTCAAGACTTCTAATGAAAAATCAAATTTTCTTTTAAAGAAAACTGATCAATTATGTAGTAGTAATGACAGTTCAGTTTATGTTCAACCTTTAAAGGATGAACACAGTTGAGAAAAAGTGGCGCTCTGTTCCAAAGCTAGGTAGAGGTATTTTATCAAAAATTGGCAATGTATTGATTACGGTGATGAATAAGGGAGTCGATAACCTTAATTTTGAAGCACACCTACCAGGGTATAATTTCTGAGGGCCTGGCACAAAGTTAAGGTCAAGGTTAACACGTGGAGACAAACCTATAAACCGACTTGACGAAGCATGCAAATCCCATGACATAGTTTACTCCCAAGCATCTGATAACAAGATGTGGGCAGAGGCTGACAGGCACTTAGCAGATGGAGCTTGGGAAATTTTCAAGGACCTAAAAACAGGGTGATCTGAGAGGGCATATTCTTATCTCTTTACAAACATTATGAAAGCGAAATCCGCATTTGGTGGTGGTTTGACAAAACAAAAAACGAGGAGAGTTAGAAAAATCCATAGTGATAGTATTAGACAAAAGGTGATCAATAGGTTGAAAAATCATATTGCTGGTCGTGGTTTTTATCTGAAACCTTATCTGACAGGTGGAAGAATACTAGTACCTCCCACCCAATATGGTGTAACACTATTTCCTAAGGTCAAAAAAAAGCAGGGAGGAAAAAAGCAGAGAAAAAGACAGAGAAAAACGCAAAGATGAATGGGCTGCTGTCAAACTATGACTTGATAAAATGGTGCAAAATATCAGATATTCCACTAAGGGGCATATAATATATGATTAGTAGTATAGTTTGGAGACCTTTGGGACACCCCCCCCCCCACCACCCCTCACCCTCGTCACCCCCTCATGAAAAAAAAAATTAAAAAAAAAAAAAAAAAATATTATAAAAAATTAGAAAAAATTCCGACCGATCGGCCAAGGTCAGGGGACCATGGGTGGGGACCTGGCATGAGTATTTATGGGGGATCAGTTGCTGGTAGGGTCATAGTGTCTCAGTGAACGCTGACTAGTGAGTGCTTATACTATAGCCCAGACCTTCTGTTGTGACTTCACCCAGATCTTCAGTAGTGATTTAAATGTAAGTACAAGTGCTTTGAAAGTAACATATCAGGACTTAGTAAATTTTTGAAACATTTTAGGACTTAGAGAATTTTTGTAACATCTCAGGACTTAGAAAAATTTTGTAACATCTCAGGACTTGGAAAAATTTTCAAAAATCTTGGGACTTGGAAAAATTTTCAAAAAATCTCAGGACTTAGAAAAATTTTTGAAAAATCCAAGGACTTAGAAAAATTTTCAAAAAATCTTGGGACTTGGAAAAATTTCCAAAAAATCGTAGGACTTAGAAAAATTTTCAAAAAAAAATCTTGGGATTTAGTTTTACATGGGGCATGTGGAGAGGGGCATGTGGGGAGTTTGCCGGACTATGAGGTATTACATGTGGGGAGGGGCATGTGGGGAGATTGCCGGACTATAAGGAATGATCTTAGAAAGGACTCCCTTCCTATAAAGCAATAGAAGTAAGCATCTATCCCCATCAATGTGATGCAATAACATAGTAGTACTAATGGAAATGCACTATCTGTATCAGATGAACAAGGCCAGCCGATGCCAGATGACCGAAGGCTCTCAGGGAGAGTTTGTTGTGCTGGAGGACACCTTTAACTCCTGCCTCCGCACACTGTTCTACAACAATGGGTGCATGGATGATCCTGCCAAGGACTTCCACTCCCTGGACTTCCACTCCAAGGACATCCCTTCCACTCCCAGCCTCGAGGACAAAATCATTACGGCCATCTCTAATGAGTTTCTGCATCATGGACCTGTGAAATTCAACTTGGTGTTGGAGGCTACCTACTACAAAAGCAGCCTCGATGAGCAGAACCAGGAGAAGGAGGAGTTCCAAGATGTGGCCTTCAAGACGCCCAACTATTCGGTGGTCAGCATCACAGAGCTCCCTCACCTCATCAAGATGGCATGCCAGAAAATGTTGGAGGAGGAAGCCAAGTTTGAGGGCAATTCTAGTGGATGGACCCTCCTCAACATCGATGGCCTACTCATCCGTATCAGCAAGTATTCGCCGCTGCGGGGATCATCCTACATCGAGCTGCCTACCAAGATTGCAGCAAGGTTGGCTGTGATAAACCCAAAGAACAAGGACCAGCAGTGCTTCAAGTGGGCCATGCTTGCCAAGCATGTCCAAGGAGCACATCCAGAGTGGGTCAACGACCAGTACTACCAGCTGACTGACAAGTACAACTTTTCCGGATTGTCTTTCCCCACCACCATCAACCAGATCGATACTTTTGAGAGGAACAATCCCAGAGTATCGGTCAATGTCTATGGTATCGATGCCGACAACAACATCTTCCCGCGACGAGTTGGCAAGGAAATCAAGGCCGACCATACTGATCTACTCCTGCAGTGTGAGAGTGAAACAGTGGATGGTGATGACTTGGAAGTGAATAGCCACTACTGCTGGATGAAGAACTTTGAAAAGTTGCTGCGAGCCCAGCTGACAAAACGTAGAGGACAGATTATCATCTGCAGACGCTGCTTCACCCATTACACCCTCAGCAGAGAAGGCGAGCACAGGATGAGGGAGCATGAAGAGTTTTGCATCTAGAACCGGACAGCAAGGATTGTGATGCCCAAGCTCAATGATGATGGAAGCCTACCTACCATGAAATTTGAAAAGCACTTGAACAAGTATAGGTTACCACTTGTTGCCTATGCAGATTTTGAGTGCTTGTTGGAGCAGCCCACTCCTGAGGAAGATGGTGGAGCCCCAGAGCGATGGATTGGAAAGGCTACAAGAGTTCTCCAATACCATAAGGCAATGAGTTATTGCCTCTACTTTGTGAGGGATAAACAACAATTCCCCTCATGGCTCACCATCAGCAACCTCATTCCCCAGGACCCAATTGTGTACCGTGGACCAGATGCTGCTGCCCACTTCATGAAGACACTGACTGAGGTTGCAACCGATATTGCAGAAGCCATTGAATGTCATCAGACAAAGATGTCCCCGCTCTCTGACAAACAAAAGGTAGATTTTGATGCGGTTGAGTTCTGTGAAGCTTGTCACAAGAAGTTCACCAATGACAAGGTTCGGGACCACTGTCATATGACTGGGTTGTACCGGAATGCATTATGTAACAAGTGCAACCTACAGAGACATCGTCAAACCTACATCCCTGTATTCCTTAACAATTTCTCAAATTATGATACCCACTTGATCATTCCTCATCTTGGATCTGACAAATCTGAAATTTCAGTTATTTCAAACACATCTGAAAAATATATATCCTTCACCAAGCACATCTCAAAGAGTCTCCATCTGAGATTCATCGATACATTCCGGTTTACACCCGACAGTCTGGACAACCTGTTAACGAATCTTGTCAAGACAGCTGAGAATGCCTGTGATCTTGCCAATGTATTGGTGCACACCTCTAAACAGTATAGAGATAAACTGGCTCTTGTGTCCCATAACGGTGTGTTCCCGTACGAGTACTGCAACTCATGGGAGAGATTGGAGGAGACACAACTTCCTCCAAAACAGGCTTTCTACAGTAGGCTAACAGATCGCGTTATCAGTGACGGGGACTATGTACATGTGCAATGTGTCTGGCGCCAGTTCAGTTGTAGCACTCTGGGAGAGTACAGCGATCTCTATCTAAAATTAGATGTGCTCCTGCTGGCTGATGTATTCGAAAGCTTTAGAGACGTGTGCATGAGGACATACGATCTGGACTGTGCTCATTATTTCACATCACCAGGCTTCTCCTTTGATGTTATGCTTAAAAGTACAAAGATGGAACTTGAGCTGCTGACCGACTATGACATGTACATGCTTATTGAACGAGGTATCAGAGGAGGTATCACCACCTGCATTCACTGCCATGCCATTGCCAACAACCAGTATACTGGGGCGCCTGTGGATCCAGAAAAACCTACATCCTACCTCTTGTACACAGACGCCAACAACCTGTATGGCTGGGCAATGAGCAATCCACTTCCTTGCCGGAAATTCCAATGGATGGGCAAAGAGGAACTGGAGGCAGTTATCAGGGACATTGCAGGTGTTGCTGATAGACGACAAATTGGATACATCCTCGAGGTTGATGTGGAGTACCCTGCCGAACTGCATGATCTACACAATGAGTTTCCATTCCTACCAGAAAACCGGAAAACGCAGAAATCTGGATATGTTCGCCTGATGACAACACTGAACTCGCATACACGCTACGTCTGCCACTACCGTCTTCTCAAACAAGCTGTCCAACATGGTTTGAGAATAACCAAGGTCCATCGAGGTGTGAGGTTTGAGCAGACCGACTTCCTAGCTCCATACATCCAGCTCAATACCAGTCTCAGACAGCAGTCAAAGAATAAGTTTGAGAAAAACTTCTTCAAACTAATGAATAACGCTGTCTTTGGTAAGACCATGGAGAATGTGAGGAAGCATATGATCTTGGAGTTGGTCAACTGTGAGAACTGTCTAAAGAAGCTTGTAGCCCGACCATCATTCAAGGATCGAATCATCTTTGGAGAGAACATCTGTGCAGTCACCCTACATCAGGAGAAAGTTAATCTCAACAAACCGATTTACGTTGGACTATCTGTGCTGGACATCAGTAAAACCCTAATGTACGAATTCCACTATGACATGATGAAGCCAATCTACAACAATCGTCTCAATCTATTGTACCAGGACACAGACAGCCTCTTCTACCTGGTTGAGATAGAAGACATGTACAAGGATATACTCAACATCAAGGAGCTGCAAGATATCTTTGACACGTCAGAATACCCAACCGACCATCCTTGCTACTCTCACAAAAACAAAATGGTGTTGGGGAAGTTCAAAGATGAATATTCGGCCAGAGCTCCTCACGAGTATGTTGGACTGCACTCCAAGCTGTACGCCTGTCGATGCTACAATCCTGATCCTAGCCAGGCAAAGAGTGGACTCATCAAGAAGGCCAAGGGAGTATGGCGACCTGTGTTGGGTCAAGAGCTATCAAAGGATCATCCCAATGCCAAATGCTACATCGGCTTCCACGACTACCTGGACTGCCTCTATGGAGATGAGGCGATCTATAGAGAGCAAGTCATGTTCAGCACACGTAAACATCAAATCATGACGACTGTGCAAAAGAAGAAGGCCCTTAGCAATGCTGATGAAAAACAAAGCATAATGGATGATGGCATCAGCACTATGGCATTTGGGCACCATCAGCTCAGTAACAAAAGAACCTCCACTGATGAAGACCAGCCTCCCACGAAGCGGGCTCGTAATGATGATGACATCATGGACAGCAGTGATGATGACGTCATGGACAGCAGTGACGTCATGATTACTTCCAAGAATTAATGAGCATTGAGGCTATAAATGGACGTGCATCGGCGGATGACCTTCAATCATGATGCAGGCAACATACTATCTACTTGTGGCAGCTGCTGTGAGCGTTAGCTCAATATCGTTGGACTCAGAGTACAGGACTGAGGAATTTCTAACATCAAGGGAGCATGGACTGGATAAATCAAATGTGTTCCACATACGTCAGTGCCTGGTGTCAAGAATGGTGCTACACCGGAATACTACACAGGAAGCCATTGATGCAATGGGCCATGACGTTAATGAATGGTACATGAAGCTGGCTGCAGAATGCAATGTGAAGGAGGACCTGTGCCGACGAGTCCATTGCGCATACAATTTGCGCACCTGTCTCCACCCATCCTTCACATCACTGGGCTTTCTTGAAGCCATCATTGCTGCATCAGACACGGTCTGTACACCACACTGTCCTATGCTCTCTACTACTACAGCTGTACCGAAGACTCTGGACAACTCACCGCCACCAGCCATCACCAGTGGAGCCAGCAGAGCAATATAATGTGCGATTGTGGAGATTGTCAACATGTTACCAGCAACCACTGGATTCTGCAACCACTATTCAGTTTCGGCTACAAACAACAACCTGAACCATTTGGAACATTACAAAACTTTGTGGAAACAGTGTCATTATGCTTTCCTGAAGCCTTCATAAGTAATCTTTACAATGATGCTTTTATTTTACAATTCCCTCTTGGCAAAGGACTGTGTGAAATTGCTGCCAACTTGGGACAGCTGTACCATTGGGTGCTTGTCGATATCATGGACTAAACTGTATGTATATCATTTCTATTGTCAATAAATATTGTATATCTACGTGTCGGCTACTAATTTCTTACCCATGATTGACTTAAACTAGCCTTTTGGCGCCATACCAATGAAACATGTCTGTGGAATTGCGCAATATTATGCAAATGTGCTATGTAATCACTGACCTTGACAGCTTCATTGGTATGATGCAGGAAAAAACATGTCTGTGTGCAGCAGTACTGACCTTGGCGCTATGCAGGAAAAACGTGCAACAATCACTGACATTCTGGCGCCATTCCAATGCCTAGTATATATCTGTACCTGAGAGGTGAAAGGTATTAACTCCATTTTTTGCGAAATGGAGTTAATACTATATCTGGAATCAGAATAAAATTCTCTGTCGAATGGTATATAGTGTTAAATCCTACATACATTGGATGCCTTTCTAGAAGTTACAAAAGTAGTATCAACTCCAATGTGCTGAGAAGTAAATAATATTAAATCCTCTTGATACTGCTTACCTCTGAAGATAATATTGGCAGAAAAGTATCAACTCCCAGTTAATACTGTCTACCGTTACAATCTTAGAGGCATTCAATGTCAACTCCAACATGATACTTTCTACCTCTAACGTCAATGGTATCATATTTGTAATTTCTGGAGCTGCAACTTCTTTCAATTAATGAATTAATTTATTGAATAACACATGGTTATTTGAAAATAAAATCTTGAGTCAAAATTCCATTCACACTTTTGCTATTTAAATTATTTATGTATATTAGTTAATGTACTCAAGTTGATAGTGCTGTCATATGCAGAATCGAATAATGGATAGAGTAAACTAACCATTTTCTTTCACTGTGGACATGTGACTTTCTACTTTGAATTTCTTAAATATTTTGGCAGTGACCTATAACCTGTGTTATTTGCTCCTTTCTAACACTTTCCACCCCCTTAAACCAATCAAAGTATAGATTATTTTTAAATGAGTCGGGGAAGTATTTGCTTGAAGTTACTTGAAATCCAATTATTAGAAGAGCCTTCAAAGCCTGGAAAGGGAGGAAAAACAAGTGAACAAGTGAGTATGCCTTAAATTTTCATTGTTTGATTCATTTAAATTTTATTCTAAGGTGGTATATGATAAAGACGTGAGCCTTATTTGGGTCACCAAACTAGGAAATGAAGTGGTCTATTATGGTACCTAACAATAAAGCTTCAAGACTCTACCAGCTTTTTATGACCACCAGCAGTATTTCTATAACAACATTTATTAAGTCACAAGTTAGTTTGAAATGACTGACAATTTAATAAACTGACAAATATACAGAAACAGGATTCGTTAATTTCTAATTCCTTCAAGTGCTGTTAATTTATACTGAAGACTTCTGCAATGGCGGGTATTGACAACAGTATTGAATAATTGATGGAAATCGATGAATGCTACAGTACAAAAATACCAGTCACCACCGGAAATCGAACTACGGAACTCCCAATTGCCGGTCGGGCGCCTTAACCACTAGACTGTGATGACCATTCAGCTATTCAATACTGATGTCAATGTCCACAATTGCGGAATTCTTCAGTATAAACTGATAGCAATTGAAGGAATTCGAAATTAATAGATTTATTGAGAATTTTTTCTACAACATACTGACATTTTATCAGATTTATAGACTCCAATATTATGAAATCAAGTGAAGCTTATTGTAGAATAGTGAGACTGCGAGACTACTGTGAGACTACAGTTTGAGTTTGAGTGGAAGAAGAGACTCTATACTTAGTCTCAACTTCGCCAATTCATAAAGGGTAGTCTATATTATTTGAATATTGAATTGAGCAGTAGCTCACTGATAGCCTACATTTATTCATTCTAAATTTCTTCATCTCTTTAAAGGGCATTTTCATTTTCAACAATGATAGTTTCATTCATTTTGATTTGTATGAATAAATCATTCGATTTCATTGAAAGTAATTCTCTTCATTCCCATTTATTCCAGAATAAACAGGAAGATGAACGTTGCAGCAGTTTTCATATACTTGACAACACAAACAATGGCAGAGTCACAGTACCACCGACTAAAAGGAGTTAAAAGTCTGATATGTTTGATAACACAGATGATGATAAGGACTTTATTCCACCAACAGATTCTTGATCAGATTCACAAGACATTATGGTATTTCAGCAATCTAGGAAAAAAAATTCACCACTACAATTTGAGACTGCAGGTGAAGAGTTAGACAATAACAATGTTCCTCATAGTGGAAATTCATTCACCAATAATTGTATTGAAATTATGAAGAAAAAGTCAAGGAAACGAGTTTGTAATGAAATGCAATGGAAATGTAATAAGAGGAAGAAGCTTTTAGCGAGTGGTATACCCTACATTAATAAAAAGGGTAATCCTATGCCAGAAAAAAATATTAAATCACCCTGTAGCTGCAGTCTGAAATGTTTTCAGAAGCTATCTGATGACAACAGAAATGAAATACACAAATATTATTGGGATCCAGATAAAACAGTGGATGTCAAACGCCAGTTTGTGGCTTCTTGAGTAAAAATTCTACAAACTGAGCGTAGGAGACCCACTGATGGCAGTATGAAGAGGAATATTACTCTAAAATACTCTTTCCTTGTCAATAATAATGAAGTCACTGTTTGTAAAAAATGTTTCTCTCAACATTGAGCATTTCACAAACTTCTGTGCCGAATGCTATCAAAAAGCATCAAACTGGGGGACATGTCTTACCTGATCAAAGAGGTCATCATGAACCACCCAATAAAACGCCACAAGCTGTCATCACCTATGTAAAGGAGCATATTTCCAAGTTTCCAAAATATGAATCACAAATCTCATTATTTCAGAGAAAAGACCCAAAAGGAGTATTTGGGGCCCCACCTATCAATTAGAAAGTTATACTCACTGTATAAAGAAAAGTGCTACCATGAAAATCAAGAACCATGTAAAGAAAGGCTGTATCGAAAAATATTTAATACCGAATTTAATTTCAAGCACAGACTCATGTGATAAATTTCAAAATCAAATGAGAGGCTCCAAAGAAGATGAAGATAGGAATATCACCAGGAATAAATATCATGATCACTTGGATGGAGCAGAGAAACGTTACCACCTGAAAAGAGAAGACAAACTTAGAGCAAAAGCTGGTACTGGATTCATTGTACTAACTGGTGATTTAGAAAAATTTCTTCTGATTAACACACAGTCTTTTTATTTGCGCAAAAATAACAGTCTTATAATTCCACCTTGCACAATGCTGCAAATAACGTATCACACTGTCACATGTGGGATGGAAGTAAGGGATCAAGGGGGGCAAACGAAATTGCATCATACATTTTGAAGTGGATGGAATAACATTTTGAATCTGCTATGGAGGAAATAACAATATGGTCTGGAAATTGTCCTGGACAAACGAGGAATATAGTTATGGAAATGTCTTATGATTATTTGCTACATAAATTTCCAGCTTTGAAAAGAATCAATCACAAATTCCTTTTTTCCATTAATATAAGTCTTTGGCTTGTAAAGATATGCCAGATTTCATGGATTATAACGGAGGTGATTGCAATTAGACAGTTGAATATTTTTGTAAAATGATGACATGAGTATTTTTTATGAATTATGTACTCTTAAAATATTATAACTTGTTTTATTTTTTATCAATTATTACATTTGACATAATTTTTTCTAATTCCTACATTCAATAATGGTTATTGAATTGCTTTGTAAAATGATGAGTATTCATAATGCAGGTGCTCAGAATATTATTACTTTTGTTTTATTTTTTATTATCAATTATTGTATTTTACAAATATTGATGTCATTTTAAATTATAAGTATTTATAAATTATTGCAACTCTGTCAGTGTGAAAATTTTGTTTCTGTGAATTAACATTCAATATTTCACATTTTGATTGTTTTAATGTTGAATAATAATGAGTTTTGAATGAAACATTTCTTTTTTTATGTTTCACCACTGTTATGGGAAATCAATTTCACTATCAATTTTTTTCTCAATATCACAAAAATATTATAGAATAAGAATAATATGGAAATGAGAATGGAATAAACAATCATTTGCTAAAAAAATCGTTGTTTTTGTGAATATTGGGAGGAGTTACCTCTTTTTCCTCTAGACCTTGAATGCAGAAGGAGTAGAATAGTCAGAGATAAAGAGTGTTAAGTCCTCTATCTGCTAAATCGTTCAGATTTCATGATATATTATTAAATGATATTAATCTTGAGAACAAAAGGGATGTTGAGTCTTGGTTTCAAGTTTCTAGCATGTATTGTTGTTTTCTGTCATTAATTTGAAGTGAAAAAATTTTTTGTTTTGGCTCTCCTGAAAAATCAGTCAAATGGAGTTGACACCTTTGACCTCTCAGGTACAGATATATTATGTGAACATATATTATGTATCAGTATGGAGAAGGCTACAATAGCAAGAGAGTTGCACAGGTCAGCTCGTCGGAATTTCCCAACACGTATGGTAACTGTGAAGGGGCTAGATGATCTGTATCAGGCTGATCTAGTTGAGATGATACCGTATGCACGTCAGAACAAAGGATACAGGTACATTATTACAATTATCAATTGTCTGAGCAAGTATGCTTACGCTATTCCGATAAAGAACAAGTCAGCCAATGCAGTTGCCAAGGCAATGCATCCTATATTTGAGTAGAATCCAATGAAACACTTGCAAACTGACGATGGTAAAGAGTGGTTCAATTCAAAGTTTCAACAACTTGTGAAACACTATAACATCAATCACTATTCAACGTATTCAGATAAGAAGGCTTCAATAGTGGAACGTTTCAACAGAACACTTAAACATTTAATGTGGATCAAATTCACTGAGCGTGGAACCTATCGCTGGACAGATATTCTAACCTCACTTGTCAAAGAGTACAATTAAAGAATCCATAGGACAATAGGTATGCGACCGGTTGATGTTACAAAAGAGCATGAGACATTACTGCTCTCCAGACTTGGTGAACAACGTCAAGAGTATCAACAGAGCTTGTTGGACAAATCTGAAAACCGGTTCTATCCAGGTGTTCACCAAACAGTCGATCCAGGTGATAAGGTTCGAATAAGCAAGTATAAAATGACATTCGACAAGGGCTACCTACCCAATTGGACAAATGAGCTGTTCACAGTAACACGTGTGCGACCTACAGTGCCTGTAACATACGAGTTGGAAGATTGCAGAGGACAGCGTGTGCAAGGAGGATTCTATGCAGAAGAGATTGTGAAAACCAAAGTACCCAGTGTTTTTGAAATTGCCAGAGTGCTGAGAAGGAAAGGTAATAAACTGTTGGTGCGCTGGAAAGGATACGATTGCAGTCACGACTCTTGGATTGATAGAGCAGATTTAGTGTGATGAAGCCAGTTGTGCAAAGGAGTCACAGGTTCAATATAATTGACTTTGATCAAGTGGTGAGAGGCTGTGGTCTGACCGACCCAGAAATGAATGCAAAGAAACGTCATGGGCCTTTGTTCCCCAACCATATGCGCTGCATTATATGTGGACCGTCAGGCTGTGGAAAAACCAATTTACTGTTCAACATGCTTTTTGATCGTAAAGGAATCTCATTTTCAAACATCTATCTCTACTCAAAAACTGCATTTCAACCAAAGTATCAGCTACTGCGCACCATTATGGAAGACCTTGGACCTAAACTGAGCTACACCGAGTGTGACACATGTGAAGAGATACCTGCACCGCATGAGTTGCCCGCCAACTCGATAATAATTTTTGACGATGTGATCTGTGAGCAACAGGAAGCCATCAGACGTTACTTTACCACTGGTCGACACAGTAACGTTGATGCATTTTATCTGGCACAGACTTATAGCCGTATACCAAAACAGTTGATACGTGACAATGCCAATTTTCTAATCATGTTTAAACAAGACGAACTGAATATGAAACATTTGTACAGAGATCATGTGGGATCCGACATGACCTTTGACGAATTCAGAAGAATATGCAATGACGTATGGTCTTCATCTGCACATGCATTCCTTGTAGTTGATCAGTCCTCAGACAAGAATAGAGGGCGCTACAGGAATGGCCTTGATACATTCTTAGTTGAAGCACAGCAGTGATTTCGCTCAGTCTAGCACTGAACGCCGAGTGAGACGGACGAGGAGATGAAGCAAACTGTGGAAGAGATTGCACCTACCATCATGGAGATTGTCAAGCTGAAGCGTAACATCAAGAGGAAGCATAGAGAGCTGACACTGGGCAAGGAATTGACAGAGGAGCAGCATGCAAAACATTTCAAGCCGCTTAGTGATCCACTTGCCAATATTGTTGAAACACTCAAATCTTCTAAACCACCGGCTCAACAACAGACACATCCAATGACTACACCATTTTTGGATGCACCCCGTATATTGCCTACACCGCCAACAACACCAGCCAGCAGCAGCACTTCCTATCCAGGAAGGATGAAGCATAGACTGCAATCACTGCCAGATATTAGAGAAGAGGAGTCACCAATCTTTGAAACATATGGAACAGGTGAAGGTGCAAGTCCAGCTGCAAGTACTTCGAGTGTTGCACGACAATTGTGGAAGCGTCAAGACATGGGTGATGACGATGATGATGATGAGGAAAACCTTAGTGTTGAGAAATTGCTCGATACTAGCAGTCATGTGGCACAACAAGCGTTGGCCCAATCTGATCTGGCTTCAAAACCAGTGGGGGAGTACATCATGCAATCAGTGCGCAAGGACTTTAACTTTGATGATGCATTTGGACCGAAAGTGATAGACAACTTGTACCATCTAGGCAGTAAGCTGCTTACCTTTGGACCTAAAGGTAACAAGATTGTGCTGTCTAATCCTGCAGATGGTAGGATTGAAAAGACTTTCAGAGCTACACCAGGCCTTTGTGAGCTGGTTTTCATGAAAATGCCTGACAAAGGAAAAGTGAAGGTAGACGACTTTAACACCTATAAACTGCTTTTGGACTTTATCAATGTGTACCGAGGAAACTACAGTCCAAATGGTGAAATTGCAAACTATAACAATATCAAGTACAAGAGGACAATCAAGGATCTGATAAGAGGAGGAGAAGCAGTCAGTGGGAAAGGAGCCAAAGTTGCTGGACAAGGACTGGTGGCACCTTTTAATATGGTGGCAAGTTATGGCAACAGGATTGAATATGTCTACTACAACGATCCCAACGAACTTGTGGACAGACTGAAGCTGTTGGATCAGTCTAAAGCAGTTGGCAACACTGGACATGAGAATGAAATCAACTCAATCTTGGAAGAGCTGGAGGAAGGTGGTTACATAGTTGGTAAACCTGCATACTAGTTGCACACTATATAAGGCAACAACATTGCAACAAGAGACAGTAAGTCTCTAAAGAGCAAACATGAATTCTTTGGGAAACATCAATGCCAGTCATAGGCGTATGATCAATTTGGCAAATCCACGCAGCAATCATGATGCTGTGAATCTGATTACATGTAGAGATATGATGTCATTTCATTTGCCAAAGAGAAGAGATCCCGATACATTGCAAGTAATGACAAGCCTTAAGAATTCAATACTGACAGATATGCAAGATCCAATTCAAGGTACAGATGGAGTTAACAAACAGTATTTGGAGAAAAGGTTGGATGAGCATTCAAAGGCTGTGGTTGAAAAGTGTCTCACTGTCATGTTGGATGTTACTACGTCAAGAGAAAACCTCAATTTGAGTAAAGAACAATTGTGGGATAAAATGTTAAAGCTCATGGGAATCTCCAAGCCGTCTAAGGGTATAAAATGAGATGACAAGGCCGCTGATCGACATTAGATGGCTGTATGCAGAGGTAGACGGAGGTACCGAGGAAGAGGAGTACTTTCAGCAATCACAAACGCAGCGGGTACAATAGTCAACAAAGTGATAGACGTACTGCCCGTAGAACTTCATCTTCCCAGCTACCAGTACTGTGGACCAGGTACAAAGCTTGAAAAACGATTGGCAAGAGGTGATCCAGGAATCAACAAACTTGACCAGGCCTGCAAGCAGCACGACATTGCCTATTCGAGGAATAGCGATACAAGGAGCAGAGCAGCAGCAGACAGAGATTTGGCTGAAAGAGCTTGGAGTGTGGCAACATCTTCAGACGCTGGATTGGCAGAAAGAGCTGCAGCATTAGCGGTGACCAACATCATGAAGGTCAAGGCAAAGTTTGGAGGAGGAGCTAAAAAGAAGAGGAGAGCTGCACAGAGTAGGAGGAGGAAGAGAACTACAGCGGCTTCCAGGAAAAGGAGTGGTAGAGGTCTGTACCTGAGACGTCAGAAGATGGGAAACGGGGTGCGTCGCCGTCAATGTGGCGGCAGAAGATGATTGTTGCTCTACCCGACCGAGCACTAACAGATGCCGACCTCTACAAGTACGCCTGCCGTCTCAAGCTGAAGAAATTTCGAGTTTTCATGCGAGATGCTCTACCAACCAATGGACCACTGGATCAAGAGTGTGGCATCATCAACCTGGACCAAAGTGATGGAGCTGGCACACATTGGGTGTGCTATGTGAAGAAGAAGGATGGCATCGTTCGCTACTTTGACGGATTTGGCAATTTGAGACCACCGCAGGAGTTTATCGACTACATGCACAGAGGATCGAGTCCAGCAGCAAGGATCGAGTACAACTACAACCAGAAGCAAGAGGATCTCTACTCTCATATATGCGGACATTTATGTTTAAAGTTTTTGCTTGATGAAAATAAATAACAATGTACAACAATTGTCTTTTCATTTCTCCCACCCACATAGTATAGAGGTTCTAGTCTATACTCTTATCAAGTCATTGTGTAAAAGTACACTGAGCAGTCAAGACCATGATGCTCTGCTTTGGAGGTAGAACCTCAATATTGAAAAGTGAATTTTACCCGCCACTTGATACAAGCAATGGCGAATGGGAAATTGGACTCATCTGCTTTACTAGCTGGAACTCTATACCAAATGTTGAGAATGGCTACAACAATGCACTACATTTCCTGGCTCCAAAAGTGGACCAGAAGGACGACTATGCAATGACTTATGAGGAAGTTACAGGTAAAGTGTTTGCTCAGCAGTTGTTTAGTGATACTGCTAACCAGGGTACTCAAAGGAAGCCCAGAGCTGCCCAGGCAGGAGGAGAAAAAGCTCCAGTAATGGTTTGGCAAAAGGTAGTATTGCCAGAAGGTAGTTTTGAATTTCAAACAATTGCCAACCTGCTGGAGGCAAGGATGAAGAAGCGTGGAGTCAAGTTTCAGATGGCTGTGGACCCATCGACCTTGAAATGCTTAGTATTATGCGACGCCATGTTGGACTTCAGACAACCTGATTCAATAGGAAAGCTGCTGAGTTTCGACCAAGTTGTAGAAGCTAAAGTCGAGACTAGAGGTATCATGACAGTGCAAATCAGTCGTCCCAATGTGCTGCATATAAAGTGTAACATTGTGAGTGGATCCTACTCAAATGGAGTCAAGGATCACGTGATCTATGAGTTTTACCCAGATGTTGATCCAGGGTATAAAATGAGTGTGACTGTACAAAATGTCATCTATTTACCGGTAGACACCAAGCAGATTGGTAGCATTACATTGGAGATTGTTGATGAGAACGGACGTCTGGTGGACTTTAGGGAGGAACCGATAAACATAACCTTACATTTGCGACAACAACCCAAGTGATGGTGCTATTATTTGGCAAGTGGAATCAAGGATTGGAAGCAGCAATGTCCCCTATGGAGGTGGTAGAACAAAAGTCTATTAATAGGGCGCCATTTGTGAAAGACGTCATTTGACCATTGGACTCTGTGGTGTTAACATCGAGCAGCATCAAATATCTGCAGAAGAAAGGCTATCAAGTTGTATGAGGAGGAAGACGACAACAACACTGAAAAATAGGAGTTTTGGATGTGACAAGGGCTGGCCCTTCAGCGGAGAACAGCATCACTGGCTATGAATATCATTCTCATGCACCGTATACTACAGGCTTTGGTGTCAACGATGAGATTCGGATAGCAATTCAGCAGCAGGACATCTATACACTGCCATCAGAGAGCTATTTGCACATGGAGTACAGGATGAGCAATGCAGCAAATGCAACCTTGGGAGGCTCACCTTGTGTTTCTGGATTCTTTGGCCACCTGTTTTCGGAAATACGCTACGAGATCAATGGAGTTGTAGTGGACAGCATACGTAGCCCTGGCATTACCAGCTTGATGAAGAATGCCATGACCTTTGAGCGGGAAGAGCAGCTCAAGATGGATGGAGCCGGCTACAGATATGATGCCAAGGCAGGGTTTGGCACGTTTGATGCTGATGGTACCAACACAACCATCATGAATGTGCCACTTAGATACCTGTTGGGCTTTGCCGAGGACTATAGACAGATTATGCTGAATGTGAAACAGGAGCTGGTGCTCAGACGCAGTGCTGACACTTTAGACTGTTTGAATGCAGCAGGCAAGGTCACAATTGAGAAACTGGTGTGGAGGATGCCCCATGTAGAGGTGTCTGATGAAGCTAAATTATGTCTGCTGAGACTGGTGCAAAACAACACGCCCATCTCAATGCCATTCAGACATTGTGAACTGTACGAGTATCCATCTTTGCCACAGACCACAAAACATACGTGGACTGTCAAGTCGACTACTCAGCTGGAGAAGCCAAGATACATTGTGATTGGACTGCAGACTGGAAGAAGAGGAGCGGCTACTGCAAATAGCTCATACTTTGACATGTGCAAAATGAAAGATGTTCGAGTGTTTTTGAACAACAAGTACTATCCGTATGAAAGCATCAATGGCGATGACAACCAAGTGTACAATATGTATGCAGCATTCAATGGAGTCTACAATCGTGATGACGCTCGAGCAAGCAACCCACTTTTTGAGAAACAGGCTGTGCGGGATGGTAAGATGTTACTGTTTCCCATTGACTGTTCACATCAAAACGAATCGCTCAAGACAGGAAGCATTGACATCAGAGTTGAGTTTGAAGCAAGTGACAACATTCCAGGAAATACACATGCCTATTGTCTGCTGATACATGAAGTGGTTAAGGAGTATCAGCCAATGACCGGTCTTGTTCAATCGGCCTAGAGAGAGCGGTGGAGGATATAAAGGCGGTCAGCAAGCAGCAGTATGCTCATAGTTGCAAGAAGCATTGAGTGAAGCAGTCATCATGTCCAGGAGAGTTCTACGCTTTTTGGATGAGGAGGAGGGGGTGTTGCCACCCAGTGATGGAGAGGATGTTGTGGGCTGCTGCCCAGGCTACTACACTCAACATGAGACATCGTTGATGAAGGACGCTTCTACAAGTACAACCGACCTCAACCAGGCTTCCACTGATGATGACGACGAAGATGGCATCACACCAAGCAGGGCTACAGAACTTTTTGGACCAATACCAATCTACTTGATGGACTTTCAAGGCTTTGAGGGATTGAATAACCAGTTTATTGTCAAGGAGATGGCAATATTGGAACGTGACGATGAACATCATGTGTTGACTCACCACTACTTTTTCAAGTCACCATACCCAGACATTTTGCTGAAAACAAGCGGCCTGGTTGAAAGCAATCAATTACAAAGAGCTAAACATGGACTGAGATGGTCGGGCAATGGAGCCGGCCAAACACACCTCTCATATTCGGCCTTGAAGCAAATTGTATGTGACACAGTTGGAAGATGGCTGCACGAGAACAGTGACTCGGGACGGCCAATCAAGATCTTGGTATACGGATATGAGAAGATTTGTCTGCTGGAAACGCCACTGCAGCTGGACAAAAAGGAAAATGTGGAGTATGTGGACCTGAGTTCGCCCTACCTATTCCATGAGACACCCAACTTGGAGGTGCTGATGAAGACTACTACAGTCTACTGCCCGGAACATTACCTGCTCAACTTCTTGGAGACTGTGAAGATGAAGCTGGCTGGTGACAATGGAAGACAAGGGCGCTTGGATGTACTGCCATTTTGTGCGCTCAATGTAGTAAACATCCTGCACAATTGGATTATGCAAGCATTACAAAGAGATAGACATTTTTGTAGAAGTTTGTTTTTGTCAATAAAGAATGAAATGTGAATATTGTGTCATCATTTATTCCCCCACCACCACCTGCTCTCCTAGTATATAAGAGGTAGCTGGGTCTGGCTGAGCATCATTCAGTCAACAACAATGACCAGTATTACTACACCGCCATTCAAGGTAGCAGTCATATTTGATAATTGTAGAACTCCATTGACATCGGTATACAAGTTAAAGAATAGCTTGGTAGCCATAATGGACTTGCGTTCAGTGCCTGGATGGAGGAACAAGGATGTTAAGCTGGAGATTGATTTCAACAACAGCGATGAGACTTGGTGGTGTGACTTTGAGTGCGGTGACCAGAGTCTATCTTTGGTTGGCAGAAGAAGGATTACATTTGCCGGCTTTGACTACAACTCTATGGATGGACATGTCAGATGCATTAGGATTGAGGATGGTCAATCAGGCGATCCTGCTCTACTGGTATCAATTCATAAAGCTGAGCAGCATCCTAGATTATGGCCGCCAGGTGATGTGACCGATGGTGTGGGCCGTGTAAAGGAATCTCTTAATAGGTCAACAGAGACCTATGGTGTTACCAGAGACTTTGAAAGGGGCAATATTGTAGCCAATTTCTATGTATTGTTTTGTACTTGAGATTGTTTATGTTAATAAACAATGTATTGTAAGAGTATATACTTTTCTTTTCAACCTTTTTTCTCTGAAGCAACAGTGCACTAGGTGAACACTTGGTGTACACTTTTAAGCCTAAGTGAGCACTAGGTGAACACTTGGTGAACACTGGTGATCACTAGGTGAACACTTGGTGTACTCTTTTAGGCATAAGTGGACACTAGGTGTGCACTTTTAAGCCTCAGCTAGAGCTAGGTGAACACTTGGTGAACATTTTTAGGCCTAAGTGAGCACTAGGTGAACACTTAGTGAACACTGGTGATCACTAGGTGAGCACTAGGTGAACACTAGGTGAACACTTGGTGTACACTTGTAGGCATAAGTGGACACTGAAACTATGGTAGGGGAAAATGAATAACAAATCAGTTGCAGATGTCACACTTTTATTTTTTCATTCATTATTCTTTAATCAATTGGATTCTATGGGTTCTCCCAGCAGGATGGCACATGAATTTATATGATTTCATGTCGACGGTTCCTACAGCAGGGACGAATTTGAAGGTGGTCCTGCAGTACGACTCTGGAAGTATAACCCATATGTGTGCGTTGTCGGAATCCAGTGTGACTGCCACTTTTTCACCATATTTTGTGGTGACTCTCTCTGCGCTGATCATTTGGTACGTGAGCCCTGGCTCGAGATCTTTCATGGATATGAGGTCTAGCGGCTTTTGGGATGCAATTGTGTTGTAGATGGCATCAGCGGCATCATTAGTGGATGACATCTGAAAATGAACAGGTATTAGCATAATCTTACAGTCAGCATTGTGGGTCAGCCATTCATGTGGATGAGATTTCATGCAGTAGATGAATGAGATTTCATGCAGTAGATGAATGAGATTTCATGCAGTAGATGATATCATGGTTAGCCATTTGAGGTTAGATTTCATGCAATGGATGAATGATAACATGGTTAGGCATTAGATTTCATGCAATAGCTATAGAGGTTGGATGATCTAGCAAAAGACAAATACTTACTGTTATTGAGTCTTTAGCAGGATTCACTGTAGAAGCTAGCAGTCGTTTGCTGAGATACTATGGATCTACAAGCCGGAGGTCCTCTATATATACTTGGTAACCGGATCTCCCCAAGGTCAACTACGCTTCCACCTATTTCTTGTACAGCCATAAATTAGTTGCATACGTTTTTCCTGGATGGCGCCAAGGTCAGTAATGCTGCACACAGACATGTTTTTTCCTGCTTCACTGGTATGGCGCCAAAGGCAAGTGATTATGTAATGCATAATGTTGTGCAATTACTTGTTTTTCCTGCTTAATTGGTATGGCGCCAAACGCAAGTGATTACGTGATGCATAATGTTGCGCAATTACTTGTTTTTCCTGCATTGGAATGATATCATACAGAATGCCAAGGTTATTGATTATGTAATACAGTTGCAGATGTAACAAGTTTTATTTTTTCCTAAGCATTATAAAGAGAGCTGATTTTTAAGGTTAGCATTATAAAGAGAGCGGGTAACATTGAGATGAGAGAGAGAGTGGGTATTTACTGTTCCTTAAACATTTGAATCCTATGCATTCTCCCAGCAGGGTGACTCTTGAATTTGTACATCAACATATCAACAATTTCTCCATCTGGGATAAGTTCTAGGGTGGTCCTGCTGTATAGATCTGGTAGTATGACACGTAGATGCCCGTTCTCAGAATCCAATGTGATTGCAACCTTTTTCCCATACTGTGTAGTTATTCTCTGCGCATCTATCATCTGATATGTCTGGCCTTGTTGGAGATCTTTCATAGATGTGAAAACAAGAGGTTTTAGTGATCCAATTGAATTGAAGATGGCGTCAGCGGCGGTAGTGGTGGATGACATCTGTAATTGAATTGAATGATTATTAGTTTTGAATGCATTATTGGCGGCTATTCAAAGCAATGCAATTGGTGATGGAATACCTCAACTCTCTCGGGTTGGGGTGTACAGTATACAATTCCGATATTGTCCAGCAATGATGCTTGGTCAGTACGTATGTCTGGTACTAGACCACTGTACCAGTCGAAGGTATATACAGAATCGTCGTATGATGATGGGTAGTCACCCTCTATTTCTTCTACTATAGTCCTCAATGAAAATGATAGTATCAGATATTTGCAGGACCATATTTCTCCGTCCATTAGTGGTATACTGCTGAATGTACATGGTGGTAGGTGGAGGACTCTTGATGAGAGGTAGCGCTCAAGAAACAAATCATTGTATGATAGACGTGCAATCCTCAATGCATGCTGGTATGATGACAGTGGCAGCTTCATCTCGGTCACCAGATTGCAGACATCCTCTGTTATGAGTCTGATCTCTGTTATACTCTTCCGATTTCCATCTGTCTCCATCTCTCTCTCTATCTCTGAAACGAAGAGGGTACTATAAGTAAAGGTAAAGGCGTCTAACACATCTATTTTCAAGAGCTGCATATAGGTCCATCACATAACCAATAGTTGGAACTGTCATGAAAAACCTTTATTGACCCTCATTGCTAGATCGTTAACTCCTAAATATTTGAGAAGGTGTTCATCCTTCACATGTCTACTCCTACGCATGTATCTTGTTAAACTCAAAATCTCTGCACATCGACACTGCTGTAATGCACCAATAGACATGTACCGAAGCCTTTCCAGACATGTTGGAAGATGATGGGATCCACTAGGCTGGGATCTATGTAATATCTCAGGTAATTGAAAGATGTGTCTGCGGTTGTAAGAAAGTGCTATACCAAGATCATCGATGGTGAGGTCTTTGGCCTGACAAAGCGTGATGAGATCCTTGAAGTCCATACGCTTGCATACGGCTACCAGCATGTCTCTATGCTTGCGGGTTGCTCCATGATGGTATCGAGAATTGAACAGTAATATATCTTCTTGTAGACTGCATGGTAGCTTGCTCAGTTGATCACCCAGATATAGCACTTCAATGGATGCCACCTTTGCCAGTAGATAGAGAGGTTCTGGCTGGTATACATCGTCAGCATTGTAAGCATTTGCCATCTGTAATCAATGATAGATCATGATATTACATTGTTGGAATGTTATTTGGAAGTATTACTAAGCAGCGTGCTGATTCGCCATCGCACAGCTGGGGAACTTCAAGCAGCGTGCTGATTAGCCATCGCACAGCTGGGGAACTTTAAGCAGCGTGCTGATTAGCCATCGCACAGCTGAGGAACTTTAAGCAGCGTGCTGATTAGCCATCGCACAGCTGGGGAACTTTAAGCAGCGTGCTGATTAGCCATCGCACAGCTGAGGAACTTTGAGCAGCGTGCTGATTAGCCATCGCACAGCTGGGGAACTCTAAGCAGCGTGCTGATTAGCCATCGCACAGCTGGGGAACTTTAAGCAGCGTGCTGATTAGCCATCGCACAGCTGGGGAACTTTAAGCAGCTGGAGGTAAATCCTCCACCACAGCTGGAGGTGCAGCATCCTTGATCTCCATATGTGGGGGAAGTGGGGGTGCAGCATCTTCAATCTCCATATATGGAGGAGGTGCTTCTTCCATATATGGAGGAGGGGCGTCTTCCATATATGGAGGAGGTGCATCCTCTTCCATATGTTGTTGAATTGGCTCACAGGGAGGAGGGCCCCACCCCTCCTCCTCCTCCTTCCAGGTTTCTCCACCACCACACTGAGCCGCCGCTGCATCAGCCTCCCCTATAAGGTTGTATGCTCGGCGGCGATGGGGTTGTGCTGGCCGGTGGTGATGGGGTTGTGCTGGCCGGTGGTGATGGGGTTGTGCTGACTGGTGGCGATGGGGTTGTGCTGACCGGTGGCGATGGGGTTGTGCTGACTGGTGGTGATGAGGTTGTGCTGGCCGGTGGTGATGGGGTTGTGCTGGCCGGTGGTGATGGGGTTGTGATGATCGGTGGCAATGAGGTTGTGCTGGCAAGTGGTGATGGGGTTGTGATGATCGGTGTTGATGAGGTTGTGATGATTGGTGTCGATGAGGATGTGATGGTCGGTGTCGATGAGGTTGTGATGGTCGGTGTAGATGCGGTTGTGATGATCGGTGTTGATGCAGTTGTGCTGGTCTGTGGCACTGGGATGCTGGTTGGTGGCACTGGGATGCTGGTCGGTGGCACTGGGATGCTGGTCGGTGGCACTGGGACGCTGGTCGTTGGCACTGGGATGCTGATGCAGCCATCCCTGCTGCAAGCTGTTGGAAGATATTGGGACCTTGTAACCATGCAATCATCAAGGTTCCTTGGCCCCATTCACTTTCAGCAGCCTGCATTGTTGGAACCCTTCGACCACGGCGTATCCTCCTATGACCGTTGGACATCTTCAAATGAAAAGAGAATTATGTTATTTCACAATATTGCATCACATTGATGGTAGAACAGAATGGATTTTAGGGGATAGATGCTTACTTTTATCGCTTTATAGGAAGGGAGTCCTTGCAAGTATCGATGCTTTTTTCCTTGCGTGTATCTGGAACAATACAGATATCTTGTTAATAGCAGCTGGTCACATAATTGCTCCACTCCCCACATGCCCCTCCCCACATGTAATTCCTCATAGTCCGGCAAACTCCCCACATGCCCCTCATCACATGTAATTCCTCATAGTCTGGCAAACTTCCCACATGCCCCTCCCCACATGTAATTCCTCATAGTCCGGCAAACTCCCCACATGCCCCTCCCCACATGTAATTCCTCATAGTCTGGCAAACTCACCACATGCCCCATGTAAAACTAAATCCCAAGATTTTTTTTTTGAAAATTTTTCTAAGTCCTGAGATTTTTTGAAAATTTTTCCAAGTCCCAAGATTTTATGAAAATGTTTCTAAGTCCCAAGATTTTTTGGAAATTTTTCCAAGTCCTACGATTTTTCGGAAATTTTTCCAAGTCCTGAGATGTTACTTTCAAAGCACTTGTACTTACATTTTAATCACTACTGAAGATCTGGGTGAAGTCACAACAGAAGTTCTGGGCTATAGTATAAGCACTCACTAGTCAGCGTTCACTGAGACACTATGACCCTACCAGCAACTGATCCCCCATATATACTCATGCCAGGTCCCCCACCCATGGTCCCCTGACCTTTGCCGATCGGTCGGAATTTTTTCTAATATTTTTTAATTTTTTTTTTTTTTAATTTTTTTTTTTTTTTAATTTTTTTTTTTTTTTTCAATTTTTTTTTCTTTTTTTATGGGGGGGGGTGTCCCAAAGGTCTCTTAACTATACTACTATGATTGATACACTTCCGAGTGAAATTCGAAATAATGAGCTCACAATTGTTAATTTAGACTAACAGATTGGAATGGGAACACATTGGACTGCATAATATTAAACGAGGGAAAAATGTGTATTATTTTGATCCGATCGGTGACTTGCAACTGGCACGCGAATTGACAAAATATTGGGAAAAAGAAAATAATGTGAAAATATTCCATAATACAAACCAATTGCAGCGGGTAAAAACAGACATTTGTGAGCACCTAGTGATTTTGTTTCTTGCTAACCAGTTGTAATTTTACGCTTGTGTTGAAAGCATCAGCGGAGTGAGGGATGGCTGTTATTACACTAACCTCAAAAACTAGTAATCTATATGAGAATTTAAACCGCGCTCTAGAATTGGATAAAAATCGCGAATGGGAAATTGGATTGGTTAACTTATGGACGTTTAATAGTATACCAAATATAATAAAGGGGAAAAATTCCAGTTTTAAATATGGAGATAAACTGGTGAATCTTGATACAGGATTGTGCAAAATTGATAATATAATAAGCGCTATAAAGTCGAAATTGAACTTGAGCGATGAGAGTCTCGTTATACAACTGAATAATAACACTATGAAAGTTGGAATTTATTCCGATAAATCGGTAGATTTAACTTCTGATGATTCAATTAGTAAGACACTTGGGTTTGCTAAACTTCTACTTGAAGCAAATATGTGGAATTATTCAAATCATTTAGTCTTGATAAGCCATATTGAAACAATCATGGTGTTGTGTAATTTAGCTTGTGGAAGCTTCACTAACAGAGATGAAAAGCATATTATTTACGAATTTATGCCGAGGGTACCACCGGGTTATTTGATTAATGAAACGCCCGCAGAAATTATATATGTACCTCTCAATACGCACAGAATTCGATTTATTAATGTGAAGGTAACCGATCAAGATGGATCACTTATCGATTTTCCAGGGGATAGTATAATGGTGAGGTTACATATTTGTGAAAAAAGTTAGAAGATGAGTTTTATTGTATTCAATGCCCTACCTAAGCATCAAGATGAGTACAGAGAAAGCATCAGTAGGAGTTCAAGCTCAGTAGCATTAACACCTATGTTAACGCCAAAAAACAGATTAACAGCTAAAAACGCGAGAATACTAGAAAAATTGGGATTTATAGTTAATTGGAAAAATGTCGGGAGCCGCAATAAGTGAAATTCTGGATGTTGATAGTCAAATTCAATTTCACTCGGATATTACTAAGTACGAATTTCACATGCATACAACATATTCTGGACAGAAACTTGGTAATTCGGACAAAGTAAGGCTTCCTGTGAATCAACAGGATATATACACATTACCTTGTAAATCGTTTCTATTTATTGAGGGGAGTGTTAAATGTACAAAGGCGGGTGTGAAACCCAAGGACCCACTGGTGAGCGTGGAATATAAACTTGTCAGCAATGCAGTGGGGCATCTGTTTGATGAGATTCGCTATGAATTGGCAGGACAGCAAGTAGCGAAATCAAGTAGCGAAATGTTTTTGATACAAATACATACCAATTGGCTGGATTTGATAGAGAAGGATATAAGTTGACAGATAATAAATTCATTTTTTGAATACCACTGAAACTTTTGGTACCATTTTTCGAAGATTTTCAGCAAATAATTTTGAGCTTGTATTATTGAGAAGCACGTTGGATCTTAACTGCACTGAATTGGCAACAGGTACAAATGTTTCTTTAACGATTGATAAACTACAATGGAAAATTCCGTACATCCACTTGGAAGATCACGTAAGGTTAAAATTTTTGAAATTACTTGATTCTGATCGTCCTTTAAAACTTGCGTTTAGAAGATGGGAGATTCACGAATTTCCAAACATGGCGACATCAAGAATTCATTCGTGGGCGATAAAAACATCGTCACATTTAGATGTTCTGCGCTATGTAATTTTAGCCTTTCAAACAGCTCGGAACAATGCTATTACCAAATCAATGTCTGATTTTGATTCATGCGAGTTGTATAACGTTAAATTATTTCTAAACAGTCAATATTACCCATACAGTAATTCATTAGGGAATAAGCAAATAATGTACCGCATGTTTTTAGATTTCGCGCCAAGTTACTACAAACGGTCTATAAATGCAGAACATGAGAATGCTATTGGTTTGAAAGCGTTTTGCGAAAAATCTCCAATAATTGTGATTGACTGTTCACACCAATCTGATCATTTGAAAACGTCCACAGACATAAGATTGGATATAGAGTTTAGTAAAGAACTACCAAATTTGACTTTGGCATATTGTATTCTTATAAGCGATTCAATAATGGAATACACGCCTTTAACATCGCTGGTTAGAGAAGTACAATAAATTGTCGGTAGGGGCTGTTTAAAATATAAAAGGTAAAATGTAAGAGATTTATCTATCATTTGTGTGGGCATGTGTGAGAGACCAACCTGTCGACTTCTTCGCTGTTTCAAGAGGGGGTGGTAGGGTGTGAGGAAAAGAAGAAGAATTTTGCCATTGCAGATCTTCATTGGTTTAAGGGAGATAATAATCAAAGAATTTGTGCTGGTTGATCAGGCTGGTAATTATGTGGTACTACACTTCAAACCGTTTTTTCCGAAATCTACTTTGAGCTGGAAAATGTTTCGCAAGGCTAGGTGGTTAGAACATCATCATCATAAAATATTATGGGATGAGGGGGAGACGGAGTTCACAGATTCATTGATAAGTGAATATCTTTTCGTGTATGATTGCATTTTTACAAAGTGAACTGAAAAAGCAACATTTTTGAAAAAGTATCATAATGATGTACGTTGCATTCCCGAAAATACGGCAAGACCGGATTTTGGTAACTCAACAGACGCGTGTAAAATACACAAGAAAGTACGAAATGGAAGCTGTGCGCTTATGAGTGCACAACATTATTTGCTGCAATTGACAAATAACCTGCTTCCAAAGATGGGAGAGGAGGAGGTGGATTATACTTGTGAAAATAAATGGATGAAAAGTATGAGAAATTGTACTTTTTATAGAAGAACAAGCAAAAGAAATTATGTGAGACAAGGATTTTACTATGATGGAAAAAAGTTGTATGTGTTTACTGCGGATATGGATTGGAATCACACAAAGTGAGAATTTGTAGTGTGGGTGTTGGTAAGAGACCTATCAATTTTTCAGTTCTAGTTCCGCTATATAAATAGTGGATCAACAACAAATGGGTTAGTCACAATGGATCCTCAGAAGTGGACGTGCGATGACAAAGAATTAGAGAACAAATTACGAGAATATCTGGAGTGGTTTGACTTGTGTGAAGATGCCATTAGAAATTCTACTAGTGAAAACATTGGACTTGCAAGACAGTTGAAACAAATTTTTTTAAGCTGCGTAAATTTGAGTGATATTAACCATTATTTATCGTATTATAGACTGCACAGACTTTGCATAAAAAAATGAATACAAATAGAGGAAGAAGCTACAAACTGCGCATGCGCAGTGGTGGGGGAAACCGAGGTCTAACCAATGTAGAATCGATAAACCGAAATCATTAGGAAAGATGGAGCGGTTCGACATGGATGCATTCAATGCTTTGGCACATGAGGTGTTAACTCTAGAATCGGTGCCTCTCGGTTCATATCTTACCATTGAAAGCACAATACTTTATGGTACAGGCAGAGTGTTACTAAATCTCTACGATCCTGACAGTGAGGGAGACGCTTATTTCGATTTATTACTATTTGAAAAATTTAAAAGCTTATTAAATAATGAGAACTTGACAGATTTTAGCAAGAGAAAATTTGTATTAATATGCGAACATGAGAACGGACAAGTAGAGTTGAAAGAAGTGTAAATGGGTTTTTCTCCATACCACAAGTTTATGTGACCTAGCCTTGTGGAAACCTCTTTTTACCCAAATAAAAAAAAGAGTGACCTCCAATAAGGTGGTGAGGTTGACGTTCCTTTGGAGGCTTCTTCTTACTAACAAACCACTGGTCATTCAGTATGCGTTTAACTATCATAGAGGAAGGATGCAGTGCTACAGTTATTCAAAATTTAAAAAGCTATCCTGTTTACTTATGGGTAGGCCTATAACCATAGATGAGTTTGATATAATTGCAAAGAATATAAGATTTTCAACCAAGGCAGATGATGAAACTTTGACTGTAACAAAAACAGAGAATTCCTGTTATCCTATTTTATCTGAAATATATGAACTCTCAGATATAGTTATGAGTGGGGTGGGACATTTACACTACAGATGTTTTAATGATTCACATATGCTAATAATAACTGACACAAATGAATTATGGTGCTGCCTATATGATTTAGCACAGAGAAAATGTAAAAAAAATTCACAGACAGGATGAAACATGTTTGTGACCATTAAACTCTAAGGTTAATGACCTGAGAGAGAAAGTAGGCATGTGTTCATCTCCCGCAGAGAATACATTAAAAGTTAATGAGCACAATAACATTCATCCCACAAGACTTGTGCGCATGCCAACTTCTGCCTTTATAATGTTTATTCCCAATATGTTATGAAGTGGCTTGTTTTTCACAGTGGGAGGTGAGTTAAGATGTGTCATCACACAGTATTGCTCTTCTTCTTCTTCTCCTTCTTTTCTTCTCCTTCTTTTCTTTTTCCTCAGCTTAATGAGTGACATAAAAAATCTGCATGAAACAGCTCATGTGCAAAAGAAAGAGAGGGTAGGCATTTAGCTTCGAGTGAGAGCATCACAGCGGGAGGTGAGATAAGATGTGTGGAAGTGTGTAGGTGTCATTCAATATCATCTTAATTAATAGCTAAAGCGGTGGCTGGTGGCTGGGGGCTGGTGGCATGGGGCAGAGGCTACTTAACAGCACACGTGTGAAAGAAAGAGAGGGAAGCTTTGAGCATCACAGCGGGAGGTGTAGCGAGAGGTGGGGTCAGGGGGGCAGGGGTGGAGGCACTGCAAATATAGCCAAAAAACATAGATATACTAATTGAAAGCATATATATATATATATAGATATAGATCTGTATGTTCTATATACTGGGCAACCTTCCGGAGGGGGGAAAAGGTGCTCTCTCATTGGTCCTCGTGGGGGGTCCCCCCTTTAGTTTGGTGGGAACAAAATGGAGGACAAAGGGAAAGGGGGTGGGTGACCACGACCACAAAATGGCCGACGTGGTGGAGGGGGGTGGTGGGGAAAATGGTGGACAAATGGAGGGGGGTGGGGGAAGGGCGTGGCCACGCCCCCCTGCTCTGTGATTGGTCGGTTTGTTCAACTCTTGTTGTTACCTACTTGAATGCTAAAATAATAGATGCTCTCTTACACTCTCTCTCTCTTTCCCTTTACTTCCCGGTACGTTACTTCCCAGAATGGTTTAATAATCAATTTGTCAATTGATTGTTATGTTACTGTTTAGGCATTGTCAACTTTTTCATGAAGAAACAATAATGAACGGCTAATGACTGCTTAGGCACTCGTAGCTAATGTTAGCAAACTTATGTTTGAATGAATGGGCTGCATTGAGGAGGAGGGCAAATTGTATAGTTATAAACCAAAAGAATACCGTAGATAGAGATAAGCCCACTATTACTACATATTACATACTTATTTCTGGTATGGACTATTGTTCTTCATCCCCTAAACATTCTCACACAAAATCTCTCTCATTCTCTCTCTCTCTCTCTCACTCTCTCTCTCTCTCATCCTCTCTCACTTGTCTCTCTCTGTCCACTATTTCTCTCCCTTTCTTTTTGAAAATAGCATCTTATCTGATCAAATAGGACAATCTACTGCTTTCACATAGATAATTATTTTCCTCACATATTGCAATACAGAGAAAAACAAAGGAAACCACTTCTGATGATTTATGTATCTTACCACAGGTTTCAAGTTTATTTTAAAACGAGCATGTCAGTTTCCAAGTTAATTAATTTATTATTCAACTTGAATGAAATATATATTCAAAATATAATATACTTTCTTAAATTCTTAGTTTCCATGTATGGAAGCCTAGCGAAACATGAACACTTCTATGAGAAAACAAGCAGGATGTAAATACTTCTAAACGTGAAACACAAGAGAAAGTAATGATGATAAGTACTAATAAAAATTCGTATGAACTCTCGGGAAATGAATAGTAATGTTTCAATTGACTTTGAAATACATAAAGAATATATTTTGAGGGTCCCTAGTTGAGTGCATAATAAAAATGAAGTAAAAAGAAGAATTTTATCAGTACAGATGAAGCTCAGCATAAGAGGAGCTGCATTTTAAATATCGAATTGAAAGATAGCGGTAATATGGAGAAGTGCAGGCTCTGTGATTGAACTACGGCAAGGTCGCAATTTACTGATAATAACAATCAATCAAGCTGTCAAGTTCGTTACCATAATATGAACACTATATGAACTCAGTCTAGACTTCCTCCATCAATGAGACTACACTATTGTTCTTCATCCCCTAAACGTTCTCACACCAACATTGTTGTCAATCATTCCCTTCCTCTCATCATCTCTCACTCACACTCATATTCTCTTTCTCATTCTCTTTCAACCATGATTCATTTCACTTTGTCTTTATAATAGGCACTTACAGGTAGAAACTGAACAGAACCCAAGTTGATCCTTCTTCTCTTCTCTCATCTCCATTCTCTTTATTATTTCTATTTTCTTGTTCTCACAGACATACCTGCTATGGCAATCAGTTTATTCCTTTGCTATACTTGAATAACCTATATTACCTCCCCCTCCTCACACTTTTCACTCACATGCACTTCCACCCCCAAACAATCAATTTTTCTCTCTCACACTATCACTCTCACTCTCACTCTTGTTATCTATTTCTCTCTCTTTTTTTTGTTCTCTCACCTTCCTTTTCTGCTTCCGCGTTCCGCTCTCTCATAGTTCATAACTATTCATCATTAAAATGTTTTTCATTTCGCCGTTTCTGCTGTTTCTGCTCTCTGTTTCAGCCCATTCAGGAGCAGAGGATGCAGCTGCCCCGCAGCCAGTCAGTGCCTCAGTGGCTCATCCGAGGAGCTCTGTTGTGTGACGTCTTCCGACAACTTCTGCTGCCACCACGTATGCTACTTCGACTTCTACTTCGTTTCAGTTCCACATCTCATCTTGAGCTGCACAGTTGGTATTGCACAAAAACAGAGCCGCCGTGATTTCCCGTGTCATTAATGGACTATTGAAGGGACTTTATCAGTTTAGATAGATTAAGGTATGATTATTTTTGTAGTGTTTTGCCGGGATTTGCCATGCTTAGCTTGTGGGAGGGGCGATCGTTGACATGCAGCCTAGTTGATGCCTGTCATTGATGATGCTGACGGTCCGGCCTCCAATAATTTTTCCAATTCTCTAGATTCTGGTGCTTACTTAAATAGGAAACTAAAAACACATAAGAAATGTTTTAAAGCATGTCACTTGAATACTCAGTCACTTAATTGTCACATTGATGAACTAAGAACGATTTTTAGATTTAAAAACTTTGACATCATTGGTATATGTGAGACTTTTTTGAAGCCATCGATTTCGAGTTCCCAAGTAGAAGTACCGGGATATAATCTATTCCGCAATGATAGGTTGAATAGAGCATGTGGAGTAGTAGCTATTTACGTAAAAGAAGGTTTAAAAGCCAAAGTTCTCACTCATTCCAAACAGGAAAATTCATTCCGACCTGAATTTATTCTTTTAGAAATATCCCTATCAGGATCAGATAAACTATTAATAGGGGTATGTTATCGCCCTCCAAAAATAGGTTACTTCACTGACTTTGAAGATGCTCTTTTAACGTTTATGCCGAATTACAGCCATGTATTAGTGATGGGTGACATGAATACTGACATGAATATGACAAATCCAAATTTTTATTATACTCAGTTAACAACAATATTTCAATGCCTGAACATGACTATATTACCACTTAATTCAACTCATCACACTGCTGAATCTGACACTTTTATAGATCTTATAATTGTTAGTGATCCAGATAAAGTCTTAGATAAAGGCCAAATCTCAGTACCAGCTATATCAGGACATGACTTAATTTACTGTGTTTTATCCTATGAAACTCCAAAGCCAGAACAAAAATATATAACCTACAGAGATTTTAAGCAAATGGATGAAGCAGCATTTTTTGTGGACGTAGTACAAGCCCCATGGAGTCAAATTGAAGGTCTATCTTCAGTTGATGAGATGGTAGAGACTCTTGAGACTATGATACTTGACATCTACAACAGACATGCACCAGTTGTAACAAGAAGGGTAAACAGGAAACAGCCTGTTCCTTGGTTGACTCCAGAAATTATTCAGTGGATGGCTCTCAGGGACTCTGCTCACAGACGAGCTAAGAAAAGGAATGACTTGAATAGCCTCAATGAATACCGATATCTTCGGAATAAGGTCAAACAGCAGTTGACCAATTCTAAAATGAGATACCTGAACTCTTTACTGACTGACAACAAACAAAATACAGCTGGACTTTGGCAAGGGATTAAAAGACTAGGATTTGGTAAACAAAAATCACCGACACCTGTAGACCTACCATTAAATGACATTAATGAGTTTTTTGTTTCTCATTCTAGCTCTAATGTTGAGACTGTTGTTCAAAATCATCTAGACTCACTAAATGATCAAACTGTTAATGCACCTATCCCAGTCGACCAACAATTCACCTTTCAACAAATCTCTGATGCTGACACCCTTAAAGCTATCCATCATATCCAAACTAATGCTACAGGTTCTGACAAAATATCAATTCGAATGATAAAGAAAATTCTTTTTGCAGTATTGCCAATATTGACATTTATTTTCAATGCATCTCTTAATAGTGGTACCTTTTCTAAGAAGTGGAAGTATGCCCTAGTGCGTCCTTTAAACAAAATTCCATCACCAACTAGAGTCCAAGACTATAGGCCAATCAGCATATTACCTGCTCTTTCTAAAGCACTTGAGAGAATAGTTCATTCACAAGTTACAAGCTTCATTAAAATTAATTACCTCCTCCATGATTTTCAGTCCGGTTTCCGCAAGCACCATTCAACTGAAACTGCATTATTACAAGTTACTGATGATATAAGACTGGCAATGGACCAGAAGAAATATACTGTCCTATGTCTTTTTGATTTTTCCAAAGCTTTTGACACAGTCAATCATGATATACTATTTGCTAAGCTTCACCTTCTAGGATTTAGTCAAGAAGCAGGCTTGTGGTTTTGTTCATACCTCAGTGATGGAGAACAATGCGTTGCAGTCGGGGAAATCAGGTCTGAATCAAGAAATTTTTTACAGGGAGTACCACAAGGTTCCATTCTAGGCCCACTTCTTTTTACTCTCTATGCAAGTGACATCCCTTCCTCAATTCAGTCTTGCAAGTACCATACTTATTTTTTTTTATTTTTTTTTTTTGTAGATTATGTCTTGGAGACTCCAGTTAAGGAATATAAGACAAGTCAGATCAACAATATTATACACTAGATACCATAATTACTTCAATTAGTTGAGGTGAGGCTTAATTTTGATGTGAAAGGAACTCTTGTACTATGAAAAGCTTTATCAACTAAATATTTCTTCAATTGTTTTTTAAATATTTCTATATTTTCAAGACTCTTCAAAAACTGCAGTAGCTTGTTGTAGAATTTCCTACCAATATAACTAGGTTTTTGTTTGAATAAGCTACTATTGTGACTCACCAAGTGATAATCTCCTCGGCTTCTTGTATTATAATCATGTACATCAAGATTTTTGTTAATATCATTTGTTTTTACATATGAAGTAGCTTCATACACATATAAGCAGGGTACGGTTAGGAGACCAAGTCTCTTGAACAACGGCCTACATGAATCTAATCTATTTACTCTTTCTATACACCTAACCGCTTTCTTTTGGATCTTAAACACCCTATCAAGATTTTGTTTTGATGAATTACCCCATACTAAGATAGCATACCTTATATGTGACAGTAAGAGCCCATTGTAAGCTGTAAAAAGTAACTTTTTGTCATTCAATCTAGCGAGCTGTCGCAGGACAAATACCCCAGATGAAATTTTACTACATATTTTCTCAATGTATGGAGTCCAGGTCAATCGTCTATCCAACGTAACTCCTAGAAATGCAATTTTTTCTTCTTGGTCTAATTGATTATCATTTACAAACACGTTTATAGCCCTATCTTCATTTAAATTATGTTTGTTTTTGAATTGAAGGTATTGGCATTTTTTACTATTTATAGTTAATTTCAACTGATTCAAAAATTGGTCAATGGACTGCACACCTATATGGGCACTTATTTCTAAATTATCAAGAATGGAATTGCTGAAAATGAGTGATGTATCATCAGCAAATAAGAGGGCTCTACCACTAATTAATTCTTTAGGTAAACAGTTGACATATAACAAAAAAAGCAATGGACCTAGTATTGACCCCTGAGGCACTCCAGCTTGCACCTCTAATTTATTAGATTTATTCTTTACTATACTATTACCAACTACTGTAGTTAGCTCTACACATTGTTTTCTCCCAATAAGACATGATTTAAACCATTCCAGTTCTACCCCATTTACACCTACATTTTGCAGTATTTCCAATAAAGTTCTATGATTAACACAATCAAATGCCTTTGACAGATCTAAGAAGATTGTAGTAGCTTTCTCACCTGAATCTATTATATCTATTAGTTTTTCAACTAGAGAAACTATGGCTGTTTTTGTTGATCTCCCTTTCTGGGAGCCATGCTGTTCATCACAGATAAAGTTAGCCTCTTGAAGGTGCAGAAGTAACCTATTTAGAACTACTCTTTCAAAAATTTTACTTATTACATTTGAAATACTAATGAGCCTATAGTTTTCTACCTTTTCTCTATCACCACTTTTGAAGATTGGCAAGATCTTCCCCTCTTTTAAGTTATCTGGGAAAACACCTTGTTCTAATGAATGATTGATCAGATGAATCAAAGGGTCTAACAATTGATCTTTACATTCTTTCAGAATTTTACTGGATACCGCATCCATTCCTACAGTTATGCTGATGATCTACAGATCTACCTTAGTTGCCCTGTTACTAAACTGAACGAGACTATAGGAACTATTAATGATGATGTTGCAAGAATAACTGATTGGACAAAGAGGAATGGTCTGAAACTCAATCCTAATAAGACTCAAGCAATCATAGTATGATATTCACGACTGATCAATCAAATTGACTTCAACTCAGTTCCTAAAATACATGTTGATGGACAGTTAGTGCCCTACTATGACTCTGTAAAAAACTTGGGTATAACCATGACAAACACTCTTGACTGGACAGAACATGTTAGTGGAATAAAACACTGTCAAATGTTGTCAATTCCACTTTTTTATCACTACAGCACTGGACCGCGGTTTCGTGGCTTCACCAGTCACATTTTCAACAGTACTAATACATTGTTTATAAAATAATGGTAACTAATCTTCAAAAGTCGATAGTCAGTCAAATCGATATTTATGGTATCGATTATGGCATCAATATCTAATGTAAATAATTGAAGTATAAGGTATAATAAATTAAAGGTAAAATAAATAGGTATAATTGAAGTTACTAATCTTAAATTAAGCCTACATATAATGGGAATTGTTCTTAACTTGAATGAAAACATGAATTAAGAAATATATATCTAGTAATGGGTTAACTTCTAAATTGTCTTAATTACAGTTAAAATAATTTTTCTTTTTTTTTCTTTTTTCAAATACTGAAGATAATCATAATAAAAGATACTGATTATGATAAATTTATCTTACATTAGAATAAAGGTGGTTGACTCTTACTAATTAAGAAACAAAATTCAACTACATCTAGTAATGGATTACTTGAACTGAACTAACCTAATTTGAATATTGACAGTGAGAATGATACTGATAATAGAATAGATTAATTATTGAACTTAAGATGCATATAAAGGTGAAATACAATGGGATAACAAATGTTATTTAGTTGGAATGACAGCTGGAAAATTGTTACTGGATTCTGGAAATTGTTCTGCTAATTTTACAATTAACAAATTCTACTTGTTCATTTAAACTAATTGTATTCTTATCTTTTGTCAAATTGTCTATCTCTACTGCTTCAAGAATATTTAGTAGTTTTCCTTCCTGTCCTATGTGAAGAAATTGGGTGTCTGTCTGGCTATTGAAGTTGTGTCCTGTTGCTATTAGATGCTCAGCAAATTTGGAGTTGTCTTTATTTTTCTTCCATGCTGTTATATGCTCTTCAAATCTCTTCTTGAATTTTCTTCCTGTCTGTCCTATGTAGCTGACATTGCAGTCTCCACAATTTAGTCTGTAGACTCCACTCTTGTCTTCTATATTGATCCTGTCTTTGGTTGAGTTAAGAAGGGTCTTCATTATTTGTTGGGTTTTGAAAGCTACTTTTATATGTTTCTTCTTTAATATTTGGCCTATTTTCTCTGACTTGTCTCCTATATATGGAATAATGGCCCATGTAGATTGATCTGCTTTATTGTCTTGGGAGTAAACTGTTTTGATGGTGATATTTTCTTCTCTCTTCTTTTTCAATTTCAAAATAGTTTTTTCCTGATACCCATTTGTTTTTGCAATATGTAGTATCTGTTGTAACTCTTGATGGTAGTTGGCTTTGTCCAATGGTATTTTCACTAGTCTGTCCAGCATAGTGTGAAATCCTGCCAATTTCTGGGCATGTGGGTGATTTGAATAGTAAGGAATGGCTGTATCAGTGTTTGTTGTTTTCCTGAAAATGCTGAATTCATGTTGGTTATTTTTGTGTGATATTGTGAGATCCAAAAAACTGATCTTGTGATTTTTTTTCTATTTCTTTAGTGAAATGTATTGTTTTGTGGAGACTGTTGATGTAGTTATGGAAATTTTCTAATTCTCTGGCAGATCCATCCCACAGGCAAAGAATGTCATCCACATATCTAAACCAATACTTGATGTTTTTCTTGTAGTGGCTGGTTTCTAGGATTCTTGTTTCTAGTTCATCCATGAAGATGTCTGCAAGGAGGGGTGATAGTGAAGAGACCATTGTTAATTCTTGGTCTTGTTAATAGAATTCACCATTAAATTTGAAAAAATTTTGATCTGTAGAAATCTTCATCATATTTTCAATCTCCTCAATCTTTTCTTTATCAATGTTTTTATCTTTTAGAATTTTAACTGCCAATTTGATGCTCTCTTCAACTGGTACTGATGTGAATAGGTTAGATACATCAAATGAAACCAACTTTGTATATTTTGGGGCTTCAATTTTTGAAAGTTTTCCAACTAATTCAACTGAGTTTGTTATACAATGTCTGGGTTTGTATGAAGTGATGTTTCTGTAAATGCTATTTATTTTGTATGCTAGTTTATCAGTAGGTGAATTTATTTGTGATACCACTGGTCTGATTGGAATCAGTATCTTTTATTATGATTATCTTCAGTATTTGAAAAAAGAAAAAAAAAAGAAAACTTATTTTAACTGTAATTAAGACAATTTAGAGGTTAACCCATTACTAGATATATATTTCTTAATTCATGTTTTCATTCAAGTTAAGAACAATTCCCATTATATGTGGGCTTAATTAAAGATTAGTAACTTCAATTATACCTACTTATTTTACCTTCAATTTATTATACCTTATACTTCAATTATTTACATTTGATATTGATGCCATAATCGATACCATAAATATCGATTTGACTGACTATCGACTTTTGAAGATTAGTTAACATTATTTTATAAACAATGTATTAGTACTGTTGAAAATGTGACTGGTGGAGCCACGAAACCACGGTCCAGTGCTGTAGTGTTAAAAAAGTGAAATTGACAACATTTGACAGTGTTTTATTCTTTTATTATGGAGTTCCACAACATCAACCAAAATTCTACAAATAAGATGTTAGTGTAACTTGTAGAAAGGTATTTGCTGCTATGCATTCTTTGAAAAAGATGCAAGATTCTCTTCCTAGACATATCCGACTTTTGTTGGTGAGATCTCTCATCTTTCCATACTTTTCATATTGCAATGCTGTCTTCATGACTGTTTCTCTAAGTGAAAGATTATCCCCAGTGGGTGGGGGTAGTAGAATTGCACCCACAGTATCCCTGCTTGTCGTAAGAGGCGACTAAAAGGGCAACTGTCTGTTGACCTCATTATCCTGGAAACCTATCCTCTATCCTGCTCTTCATCCCAGCCCCTTCCTCCACCCTTTCCTTTTTCTCTGTTATAGGCCAACCCAAGGTGTGATGTGAACCGTGCTGATGGGTGGATGGCACTGGGCCTTTTGTACAGTGTCTCAAACGGTGCCTGCAGGAGTAGTTACATTTTGCGGGTTCTGGTGCAACCTTGACCTTTGACCTTGATCCTGACCTTGACCTTGACCCTGACCCTGACCTTGACCCTGACCTTGAAAAAAAAAAAGAAAAAAAAAATGGTGGGAGGCTGTGAGCTGTTCAGGCTATGGGTGGGGGGTTGGGGTGGGGGTGGGGGTGGGGGTCGAGGGTTTGGTGGGAGGTAGTGGCTAGAGTATATAAGCTGGGTGTTCTGCTGGAGTTATCATACACTGCTCTCTCACACCAGACAGCCAACTACTGTGCTCGTGCTCCAGCTTCTTGTGCTCCAGTCTTGTGCTTCTTGTGCCTACCAGTCTTGTGCTCCTTGTGCTTCTTGTGCTCCAGTCTTGATCAACTTTCAAAGTAAGTACTCTTTGCAATTAATGCATCCTAATGCTTGCACTTATAAATGCTTTTCCACTTACCAACTGCTAATGCATAGTGTTTGGGCAACTTGAAATTTGTTAATGCATATTGTTAAAGGAACTATCTTCTAATGCATATTGTTTCATTCCAGGAAACCTGCAACTATCTTACAATTTTATTTGTCAATGTCTAATGCATATTGTTTCATTCCAGCTTACCATGTCCCTTAACAAGAGAAGACGCTGCCAGCAGACTCAGGAAAAGTGTGACGACTTCGTTGTGCTGGAGGAGGCGTTCAACAACAATCTTCGAACCCTGTTCTTCAACAACCAGTGTTCTACAAGCCCTCAAAAGGATTTCCAGTCCTTCCTTGACAACCTGGAGGAGAAGATCAACAGTGTCCTGACAGCAGAAATCCAGGAGCATGGTGCAATCAAATTCAATTTGGTGCTGGAGGCAACTTATCACAAGTGCTACCTTGATCCGAACAACGAAGAGGTGGAGGAGGTGCAGGACATCGCTTTCAAAACACCGAACTATGCAGCATTCACTGTTCTCACGCTGCCTCATCAAGTGGAGATGGCTTGCCAGAAGATGCTGGAAGAGGAGGCTATGTTCGAAGGGAAATCCAGTGGATGGACACTGCTACAGATTGATGGACTACTCATAAGGATCAGCAAACATATTCCCCTTAGAGGCTCTTCATACATCATTACCCCGCCCAAGCTAGCTGCAAGGAAAGCCATCATCAACCCGAGGAATGAGGACCAACAATGTTTCATGTGGGCGATCCTCGCTAAGCATGTCCAAGGAAAAAATTTGGAGCGAGTCAACCACTGATACTTCAATCTTTGGGAGAAATACAACTTTAAAGGCATCACTTTCCCGACAACTATAAACCAGATCGATAGGTTTGAGAAGGATAACCCTACAGTCTCTGTCAACGTGTATGCAGTCGACTCTGATAATAACATCTTCCCCAGACGAGTCACCGATACCATGAAGACTGAACACTTTGATCTCCTGCTACTGGGTGAGGCTGTTGAAGATGATGGTGCACAGACTAACGATTTGCTGCAGGATGCTGAAGATGCAAACAAGGATCCACAAATCAACACCCACTACTGCTTGATCAAAGATTTTGAGAGACTCCTGAGTTCACAGCTGACAAAACATAAAGGCCGTATAATTATCTGCAGACGCTGCTTCACCCACTACACTCTTGCTAATGATGGTGAGCAAAGGATGGCAGAACATGAGAAGTATTGTGCCAACAACAAGACGGCTAGGATGATCATGCCACAGCTGAAAGATGGAAAACCATCAACATTGAAGTTTGAGAAGCACTTGAGGAAGTTCAGACTGCCACTTGTAGTGTATGCAGACTTTGAGTGTCTGCTGGAGACACCCGCCCTAGAAGAGGGTGATGTGGAGGGGGAAGCTCCAGAGAGATGGATTGGGAAGCAGACAAAAGTGATACAATACCACAATGCAATGAGCTATTGCATGTACTTTGTGAGAGATGAGACACAATTTCCTTCATGGCTGACACTGAGCCATTACATACCTCAAGAACCGATTGTCTACAGAGGTCCCAATGCAGCCGAACACTTCATGAGTCAGCTCAGCCACTATGCAAAAATTATTGCTGATACCATGGACCAGTTGGGTATTAGAATGATGCCACTCACTGATCAACAACAAGCTGCACATGATGCTGCTACACACTGTGAAGCTTGTGGTAAAAAGTTTGGAAGAGACAAAGTGTATGATCATTGTCATATGACAGGTTTCTATAGAAATGCACTGTGCAATCCATGCAATCTGGAAAGACAGCGTCAGACCTTCATTCCAGTTTTTCTACACAATTCATCCAACTATGATACACATCTGCTCATTCCTCAACTTGGGGCCGACAAGAATAGGATCAAAGTCATTCCAAACACATCTGAAAAGTACATCAGCTTCACTAAACACGTTTCCAGTCGACTTCACCTGAGATTCATAGATACATTCAGATTCACACCAGACAGTTTGGATACATTGGTATCAAATTTGCGCAAGTCTGCACATAATGACACGGACATTCCAAATGTGCTGAAACATACCGCTAAACATTTCAAGACAAGACTCGATCTTGTGACACGTAAAGGAGTATTCCCTTATGATTATTGCGATTCATGGGAGAAACTTCCCTACCACCAAAGGAAGCATTCTTCAGCAAGCTGACAGATCGTGGAATCAGTGATGAGGACTACGCCCATGCACAACTGGTCTGGCAACATTTTGGATGTAGAACACTAGGGGACTACAGTGACCTCTACCTAAAGACGGATGTTCTACTCTTGGCTGATGAGTTTGAAAGTTTCAGGGACATGTGCATAAAAAACTACAATCTTGACTGTGCCAACTACTTCACTGCACCAGGATTCTCATTTGATGCCATGCTGAAATACACCCAGGTGGAATTGGAACTTCTCAGCGATTACGATATGTACATGTTTGTTGAAAGAGGTATCCGAGGAGGAATAACCACATGTGTCCATCGCCATTCGATTGCCAACAACAAATACACAGGTGCACCACTGGATCCAGAGAAACCAATATCCTACTAGGCTGTACACCGATGCCAACAATCTTTATGGATGGGCTATGAGCAACCCACTACCTTGCCGAAAATTTCGATGGATGTGTCAAGAGGAACTGGAGGAGGTGGCTGCTCATATAGATAGAATCTCAGACAATCAGCGAATGGGATACATCCTAGAAGTCGACGTCGAGTATCCTCAAGAGCTACAGGATGATCACAACGACTTCCCTTTTCTTCCAGAGAGCCAGAAGACTCCCAAGTCAGGATATGTGAGGCTAATGACAACGCTGCAGAACCGCAAGGAGTATGTATGTCATTATAGACTCCTGAAACAGGCTGTGAATCATGGACTGAAAATTGTCAAAGTTCACCGTGGAATTTCATTCCAGCAAGAAGACTTTTTGGCCCCATACATTCAACTCAACACACAACTACATCAGAAATCAGCGAACAAATTTGAAAAGAATTTCTTCAAGCTAATGAATAATGCGGTCTTTCGAAAAACAATGGAGAATGTTAAGAACCGGATGAACATGGAGCTGGTCAATTGTGAGAGGAGGTTGAAGAGACTGGTGGCACGTCCAACATTCAAAGATCGCATCATATTCGGTGACAACATATGTGCTGTAACACTCCATCAAGACAAGGTTGTATTGGACAAGCCGATATATATTGGACTGACTGTACTTGATGTGAGCAAAATTCTAATGTACGAGTTTCACTACGATGTGATGAAACCTATTTATGGAAACCGACTCAAACTGTTATACCAGGACACTGACAGCTTGTTCTACAATGTCCAAACTGAAGATATGTATATGGATATCATGAATATAGACAAGTTGAGAAACGTATTCGATACATCAGAGTACCCGGCCAACCACCCATGCTACTCTGAGACAAACAAGATGGTGCTGGGGAAATTCAAGGATGAGTATGCAGCTCGAGCCCCCTATGAGTATTTCGGCCTGCGCTCCAAGCTGTATGCTTGCAGATGCTATGTTACAGATGAGACACAACTGAAGAGTGGCCTTATCAAGAAAGCAAAGGGAGTGAGACGGCCAATTCCTGGACAGGAGCTTCTAAAAAGTCATCCTGATGCAGAATGGTACATAGTCTTTCAGGACTACATTGACTGTCTCTATGGTGAGAAGGACATCTATAGAGATCAGGTGATGTTCTGTACCAGGAAACATAGAATCATGACCACCATTCAGAAGAAGAAAGCACTCAGCAAGGCTGATGAAAAACGGTACATTCTTGAGGATGGAATCACTACTCTTGCATATGGACATCGCAACATTGTCAATGAAGCTCCAGTATTCAGTGATGATGGGTTTGAGGATGAGGTGGTGGTGGAGGAGGAGGAGGCGGAGGAGTACAACACTGAGAATGATCAAGAAAATGAAGCAGCATCAAGGGCAGCATTGATAGCAGCAGATACAGCAATAGAAGAAAACATATCAGCTATGGAGGCATCTAGAACATTGTTGTCAATGACAGCAAAAGCATCAACTTCATCAACAGTACCGTTTGTACCAACAGATGTTCTTAAGATAGAACAAGGTAGTTGCAAACGTTCGGCAGCAGATAGCAGTACTAGTCAAGTGATCCACATATCTGATGATGATGAGCCGGCGGCAGCAGATAGCAGTCGAGTGATCCACATATCCGATGATGATGAGCCACCAGCTAAACAATCACGTGTTGTTGATTTCAATGTTGAAGATTACAAGGAATATGATGACTTTACAAATGGTGGGATATCACAGCACAGTATACTCAGAGCATTGTTGGAAAAGGAGTAGAAGACATGAGTCACACATCCGCTGATAAGAAATTGCTGAGTCTGCATAAACTTTAGTATAAATATGGGAGGAAGAGCAAGCATTTGGCATAAGCAATCATGATTCGAGCTGTGCTGTATCTCGTGCTGGCTACAAGCGTCTACACTAGCCAACTGGATCCAAAGTATAGGACTCAGACTTTCCTGTGGCAACGAGATCATGGCCTTGATCAAGCAAACAAGTTTCACATGCGTCAGTGCCTGATGTCAAGAACGGTGCTACATCGGAATACAACCCAGGATGCTATTGATGCAATGGGTCGTGACGTCAACGAGTGGTATATGAAGTTGGCTGGAGGGAAAAACTTGGACAAAGAGCTGTGCCAAAGATTCCACTGCGCACAAAATCTGCGCACCTGCATCCACTCATCATTTTCATCACTAGACTTCCTTGAGACCATCATCATTAGATCAGAAGAGGGTTGTGAGCTGTACTGTGAGGACGTGTCAACTGCAGCACCAGCAACAACAACAGCTGTAGCACCTGCCGGGCTGAAGGATACTTGTGACACCTATTGCAGAGAAATCTACAGACAACCGCCACCAATCAGCAATGGAGCAAACTCACGAATTTAAGCCATACTGCAAATGTGGTACTTGTTCACTAACCTCATGCAACAAATGGATTGTGCAGCCTATATTCACTGTTGGAGGACAAGAGCCTGAACCATTCTTGACAATCAAAAATTTTCTGCAAGTAATGAAGAGAACCTTCCATTTTGCTTCATCAGTGATGATGTCTACCAATAGAACAACAGTATATGTTGAGTTCCCATATGGTCACACTTATCGTGAGATGCAGAATGACTTGGGAATGCTCAGAAAGTGGGTGGTGCTTGATATACTCAATTGACATCAGCCACTGCGCATTTGCACACATGTATCCGCCCATCATCATCATCATCCGATCAGAAGAGGTTTGTGAGCCGTACTGAGAGGACGTGTCAACTGCAGCAGCAGCAGCATCAACTGTAGCACGAGCTGAAGGATACCCTGTGACTACCACCAATGGATTCATACTGCCTATACTGCAGATGTGATACTTGTTCATCACCAGTGAGCAGCAAATGGATTGTGCTGCCAGTATTCGCCATTGGAGGACAATACTATGAACCATTTCGAACAACTGACTATTTCCTGCAGACAATGGAGAATGCCTTCTACGATGCTTCGGAAGTACGCCTCTGCATCAATGGGAGAACAGTATATGTGGAGTTCCCATCTAGTACATCATATTGTGATATGTTGCAATACTTGAGAAATTTCTGCAAGTGGGTGGTGATTGATAGACTTGATTGACATTAACTTTGTTTTGTTTTGAAATTAACTAGTTTTGAATGACATCAGCCTCTAACAGTATTTCTTGATAATAATGAAGAATTTTATTTGATAACCATGCTCATTTTTTAAAAAACCAAGATTACTCTATAAGACAAGTCCATGTGGGGGCTGTGTCTGTTGCAAATAGATCTTGCATTCAACTTGTCTGTATGACATCATGCAGGACATGTCTGTGAGTGTACCATTGCACAACATTATGCAAGATCTTAAAGTCCATGTGTGTGATGTTACAAAGACAAATAGAAAATCAGCTTGCATTCAACTTGCCTGTATGACAACATGCAGGAGAAAACCTGTCTATGTGTAATTGCAAGTCGATTTTATATTTGTCTGTTGCACAACATTATGCAAGATCGTCCATGTGGGCTGTTGCAAATAGAAGATCATCTTGCATTCAACTTGTCTGTATGACGTCACAGCTATGCAGGAAAAAACATGTCTATGTGCAAGACGATTTTCTATTTGCATCAGTCCATGTGAGGCTGAGACAAGTGCTAGAGCTGCACACCAGTGTAGGAGGTAGAAAATGAAAAGATGAAAGATTATCAGAAACATGTTTATTTTAGAATATACAATTTTTTAACCAATTCGAAGTTCATATAGAACTTGCTCAATATCGCACCTTGGTGCGCAAAGTGCAGTTATATTTTCCCTGCGTAATAATAAGACAGCCGTTTCTTCATCGATAACCCTTTTGTTTTTGATGACATTTTCCAATTTTCTCGGTCCAATAACTGAGTATCTCAACTCTATTGGGCTAAGTTCAGGGTTGGAAATTTCTAGTGAAGCAGCCGCCTTCAACAGACCGATCGATTTCATAATTACCCCCCAAGCAATGGCCAGCTGCTTGTTTATCGCCTCATAACTGTAGGCCGCCAGCTCCAATTTCAGCAGCCCATGCAGCGTCCTAAAGCGGCGATGCCTCATTAACCGTGCCACAATTTCATCAGCCCCAACATAATTGGAGCCGTATGCTGGCAGCGGGGCATACATATCCATCGCACTGATTAGAACTCTACGCTGGAGTTCCAGCTCACAATGCGATGGACGGCCAATGCTGCCCCGCCATGCCATGCTCGGAATTTGTGGGGCCCGATGTGGAGGTATAATGGGCTGCTGAGGATGCTGCTGCCACTGCCCTGATGCTGGGGGCGACTGCCTTGATGCTGGTGGTGGTGGGGGTAACTGCCTTGATGCTTGCGGTGGGGGCGACTGCCTTGATGCTGGTGGTGGTGGGGGAAACTGCCTTGATGCTGGTGGTGGTGGGGGTAACTGCCTTGATGCTTGCAGTGGGGGTGACTGCCTTGATGCCGGTGGTGGTGGGGGTAACTGCCTTGATGCTTGCAGTGAGGGCGACTGCCTTGATGCCGGTGGTGGTGGGGGTAACTGCCTTGTCGCTTGGGGCGACTGCCTTGATGCCGGTGGTGAGGGTAACTGCCTTGATGCTGGTGGTGAGGGTAACTGCCTTGATGCTTGCGGTGGGGGCGACTGCATTGATGCAGGTGGTGGTCGCCTTGCTGCTGACGGTGGGGGTGACTGCCTCAATGCTTGCGGTGGTCGCCTTGATGCCGACGATGACTGCCTTGATGCTTGTGGCGGTGGTGCTCGCCTTGATGCTGGCTGCAGATATTGTCGTTTTGCCAGTGGCGATGACTGTCGTTCAACTGTTGGAGTGCTTTCCAAGTTAGGAATGGATTCCCAGGCGGAAAGCATCTCCTCAATTATCGCCTGCATACCACTGCTGGGAAGTGATACTGCTGTGGTGGAGGAGCCGGCAGCACTGTCAACTTGAGCAGCAGTGACATCTTGAGCAGCTACATCCTGAGCAGCAACATCTTGAGCAGCAACATCTTGAGCAGCAACATCTTGAGCAGCAACATCTTGAGCAGCAACATCTTGAGCAGCAACAGTGGCAGTGCTGGTATTGGCAGTCCTAGGCGTAGTATGCAACTGCCTGAGGAGCTCCTCTTTGAACACAGCTAATGCTTTGTCCACTATGGAAGATAACTGCTGGGTTGGATCCATTCCGTCTTTGGTGAACACTAAGAGAACACTGAGATCACTTTTCGCGTACAATATATTCTCTCTATAACTCCGATGTGAAGACTGAATTTGATTGAATTTTTGGGCAGTATATATACTAAAGTGAGATATCAAAAACATAATGTCTTAGTAAACAAGTTCAAAAAGGTTAAGGTGATAGCAACTGACAAACAATGCAGGCTGAATGATAAAGTGATCTTTCTAGGAAAGCATGAGAGAAAGGTTAGCTGACGCAAATGTCAAAAGTGTTGCACAATGGGGATGATAGCATGGAAGGTCATGATGACGCACATCCTTTTCAATGACAATTGGGTCGATTGTGTTAGCAATCAGCTTCAAAAAATATTATGCTGACGCATATCATTTTAAATGCCAATTAACTCGAATGTGTTAGCAATCAGGTTCAAAAAGGTCATGCTAACATACATACTTCAATGTCAAAAGTGTTGGAATGATAACAGAGTATGACGCACATCATGTGCTGTGAAAAACAACTATATATAAAGGCACGTGTTCACTTGATGGGCATCAGTATGGAGAAGAGTGTGATAGCACGTGAACTGCACATGCCAGCTCGTTGGAATTTTCCGATGAGGATGGTTACAGTGAAAGGTCTTGACGACCTCTATCAAGCCGACCTTGTTGAAATGATACCATACTCAAAGCAGAACAAAGGTTAGAAATACATCATCACTATTATAAACTGTCTCAGCAAGTATGCATATGCGTTACCGATAAAGACAAAGACATCCGAGGAAGTGGTCAAGGCAATGCGTCCTATATTCGAACGGCATCCAATGGAAAACCTTCAAATGGATGACGGCAAAGAGTGGTTCAATGCAAAGTTTTCAAGACTTGTGAAACAATATGACGTCAATCACTATTCAACGTATTCAGATAAGAAGGCATCGATAGTGGAACGTTTCAACAGGACTCTGAAACGTTTAATGTGGATCAAGTTCACTGAGAGAGGATCCTACAAGTGGACAGACATCCTTGACATGCTGGTGAAGGAATACAATGAGAGGATACATCGTACAATAGGCATGTGTCCAGCCGATGTTAAGAAGAAGCATGAAACTATACTCTTGAGCAGACTGAGAGAACAGCGTGAGGAATATCATAAGAGTTTGCAGAACAAGGTGCGAAACAGGTTTTATCCTGGGCCTGGTCAATCAATTGAACCGGGTGATAAGGTGCGCATAAGCAAGTATAAAACCGTGTTCAACAAGGGTTACCTACCCAATTGGACAAATGAACTGTTCACTGTCACACGTGTGAGACCTACTGTACCTGTGACGTATGAGCTGGAAGACAGTGGAGGACAACCTGTGCAAGGGGGATTCTATGCAGAAGAGATTGTCAAAACTAAAGTGCCAGACGTGTTTGAAATTGTAAAAGTGTTGGAGAGGAGAGGTAATAAACTGTTGGTGCGCTGGAAAGGATACGATAGCAGTCACGACTCTTGGATTGATAGAGCAGATTTGGTGTAATGAAACAGGTAGTGCAACGTCGACACAAGTTCAATATAATCGACTTTGATCGTGTGGCAAGTGGTTGTGGACTTGGACCGGAAATGAACATCAAGAAGCGGCATGGACCTTTGTTCCCTCACCACCTGAGATGTATCATATGCGGACCATCGGGTTGTGGTAAAACTAATGTAATGTTCAACATGCTTTTTGATCCAAATGGTATACGCTTCTCAAACATCTATCTGTTCTCCAAGACAACATTCCAACCGAAATACGGGTTCTTGCGCACTGTGATGGAAGGACTAGGACCTAAAATGAACTACATTGAGTGTGACACCTGTGAAGAGATACCTGCACCACACGAATTGCCCGCCAATTCAATAATCATTTTTGATGATGTTATCTGTGAGCAGCAGGAAGCCATCAGACGCTACTTCACCACTGGACGGCACAGCAACGTTGATGTGTTTTATTTGGCACAGACCTACAGTCGCATACCAAAACAATTGATACATGACAATGCCAATTTTCTGATTGTATTCAAACAGGATGAGCTCAATATGAAACATTTGTACAGAGATCATGTGGGAGCCGACATGACATTTGATGCATTCAAAAGTATGTGCGATGATGTGTGGTCTTCGTCTGCACATGCATTCCTTGTTATCGATAGTGCCTCAGGCAAGAATAGTGGACGTTACAGAAACGGTCTTGACACTTTTTTAGCTGAAGCATAAGCTGAAAAGGCTCATTCAGTCAGTGAACACCGATCGAGATGGACGTGAAGCAGCAGCGGAAAAGAAAGCAGACTGTGGAGGACATTGCTCCAACCATCATGGAGATTGCTCAGCTACGACGCAACATCAAGAGGAAGCATAAGGAAATCACTTTGGGTAGATCATTGACTGAGGAGAAGCATATCAAAAGTTTGAAACCGATTATTGAACCACTCCAGAATATTTCAGATGTTATCATGGAGCGGGGTGTCCCAGCAGCAGCAGCAGCAGCAGCACCACCACCAACACCTTCACCAGCAGCAGTGACACGCCCATTCGCACGTACACTATCAACTCATATGGTACCTCCTACACCACCAATTACACCCGGCTCACCATACCCATTCAAGTTAGGTGCAGTGAAAGGACGTAAGCCACAATGGGAGAGGCCTACCGCATCACCTATTGTAGAAGAAGAAGAAGAAGAGCAAACCTTGGAGACAGTTGGAACAGCTGAAATACCTGCAGCAAGCACATCAGGAGTGGGACAGAAATTGTGGAAAGGTAGAAGTCAATTGGAGGAGGAGGACTCATCCATCGATGAGGAGGAGGAGGAGGAGGAGGAGGAGGATGTGTTGATGAATACTACCCAGGAGGAAATTGATGAAAGCTTTGCCCAATCTGAACTGGCTGGAACAGCTGTAGGAGAATATGTTAAAGCATCGATGGACAACAGAGATGGTAACAGTGATAGAAAGTTTGGACCAAGAGTGGAGAATAATAGCCTATTTCTCGGTAACAAGCTGCTAACCTTTGGACCAAATGGGGACAAGATTATACTGAGCAATCCAAACAATGAAAATGAAGAGAAAACGTTCAATGTCACACCAGGAATATGCGAGCTGATTTTCAAGAAACATCCCGACTTCAGAAAGGTGAAAAAAAGTGATGAGAAGGTCTACAAGAGTGTGTTGAGCCTAACCAATGTGTACAGGGCAGGCTATCGCGCATATGGAAAAATTGTGAACTATAACAATCCCAAATACAAGAATGTAATCAAAAAGCTTCGAGAAGTGAAACATGGTGATGCATCATCATCATCTTCATATACTTCGGTTGCTGGACAAGGACTCAAGGCACCATTCAATTTGGTAGCCGATAGTCGGATTGAGTACATCTACTATGATGATCCCAATGAGTTGGTGGACAGATTGAGACTGTTGGATCAGTCCAAAGCAGTTGGCAACACTGGACATGAGAATGAAATTAATTCAATTCTAGAAGAGTTGGTGGAAGGTGGTTACATAGTTGGCAGCACTGCACTCTAGCCCGATAAAACGTGTAAACTTGAGCATGTGCATACCATTCAAGTAATGTCATCAAACGGCGATAGAAGAATAATGGACGTCCTCGGTAATATCAACGTCCGAGGAAGAAGAGTGATCAATGTTGGCAGCCCACGCAATGAAAAGGATGCTGTTAACCTAAAAGTGTGCCAGAATATGCTATGGGATTGGCTGCCAAAGACTCAGGACACTGAAACATCGCAGATTTTTGTAAGCTTGAACAATGCAGTCCTCATGGATGTTAATGATCCAATCCAAGATGGCGATGGAGTCAACAAAAAGTATTTGGAAAAAAGGTTGGATGAGCATTCAAAGGTTGTAGTTAAAAAGTGTTTCACTACCATCATGAACATTATTTGGTCACCTGAAAACCACGCTTTGAGTAGAGAGCAGTTGAGAGATAAAGTGTTACAGGCTTTGGGAATCCATGAGGGTATAAAACCGGATGACCAAGCTGCTGATCAACATTAGATGGCTGCTGCCCTTCGAGAGAGGAAGAGCTACAAAGGAAGAGGAGTACTTTCTGCAATCACAGACGCTGCAGGTGCAATAGTCAACAAGGCAATAGACGTACTGCCCATAGAACTTCATCTGCCCGGCTACCAGTACTGTGGACCAGGTACAAAGCTTGAGAAGCGATTGGCAAGAGGTGATCCAGGTGTCAACAGACTTGACCAAGCTTGTAAGCAGCACGACATTGCATACTCAAGGAATAGTGATACTGCTAGCAGAGCAGCGGCAGACCGGATCTTGGCTGAACGAGCTTGGAGTCGAGTGAAATCATCGGACGCAGGTGTTTTGGAAAAGGCCGCAGCACTAGCAGTGACCAACATTATGAAAGCCAAGGCAAAGTTTGGTGGAGGAGCTAAAAGGAGAACTGGACCCAAGAGGAAGAGGAGGAGGACTGGAACCAAGAGGAGGAGAACAGCGGTATCAACCAAGGGTCGAGGCCTGTACCTGAGACATCAAAAGACGGGAAACGGGGCTCGTCGCCGTCGATGCGGCGGCAGAAGATGATTGCTCTACCAGACCGAGCACTGACCGATGCAGCCCTCTACAAGTATGCATGCCGTTTGAAGCTAAAGAAATTTCGAGGAGTGTTTATGCGAGATGCTCTACCTGCTGAAGGACCGCTGAGGAGGGAGTGTGGCATCATCAACCTGGATGACAGCAAAGGACCTGGCACACATTGGGTGTGCTATGTTAAGAAGGATGGCAACGTTCACTACTTTGACGGCTTTGGCAACCTGAGACCACCACAAGAATTTATTGACTACATGCATCGAGGATCAACACCAGCGACGAGGATTGAGTACAACTATGATCGGAAGCAGGAGGATCTCTACTCTCACATATGTGGACATTTATGTTTGAAATTTTTAGTTGATTGTTAAATAAATTATGAATCTAAACACAACTGTTTTTTCATTATTAGTATAAAACCTCTCAATTATTGTGGTAAGCAGTCATTAGGTTGAAGTACACTGAGCAATCAAGATGATGCTCTGCTTTGGAGGAACCAAGTCAACGCTGAGTAGTGAATTCTACCCACCTATTGATACAGGCAATGGTGTATGGGAAGTGGGACTTATCAGCTTCATAAGCTGTAACTCTATTCCAAATGTTGAGGTCGGCTACAACAATACATTACGCTCCCTAGCTCCACCAGCGGGTGAGTCGCATGACGAGGATCATTCAGTGACACATGGAGAGCTTAATAACAGCAACATGACAATCGTTGATTGGTTTAGATGGGGTCTTACTGGTAAAACAGAACCAAAAAGTAGAGAAACCAGGAGCATAGGATTGACCTTCAATGATGGAAAGAAGAAAGTGTTTCCCATTGTGGGCGGTGATACCAGCGCTGCAAACAAAGTGTCTCCCAGTGTGAGCACAGATGCAAGTGTGAGCACAGATGAAAGTGAAGAAGGAAAGGTTTGGCAAACTGTTTCATTGCCTGAAGGTAGTTTTGAGTTTAACATGATCAAGGAACTGTTGGAGGCAAGATTGAATAAGCGTGGAGTTAACCCTCTCATGTTCAAATTATTAATGGTCAAGAAAAAAAATTTTTTTTTGTTAATTATCATACCTAAGGGTCTCAAATAGAGTAGAAAAAATTTTTTCAATTTTTTTTATTAAATGTGAAATGTAGAAAAGTATAGACCTCATATGAGGTCTCTGAACGCTTGAGGGTACTAGGTTCTGTAAGCAAAGATGCAGTAGCTATGTGTAAGGCAAGGCCTCTTACCCAACAAAACAAGGAGGTGCAATGCTGTAAGTACGAACGATTTTTTTAGCATGTATACTATATATAGGATAGATTAAACGACCATGATATATAGATATAGTGCACATACTAAAAACCATTCGTGCTTATACATCTCCCTTTTTTGGTGGGTAAGAGGCCTAATGCAACAATGTTCAGTGCTCCAGACACAATAAACGACTTTCTAGCTTTATCAATGATTCGTTAGCCCAATATATATATTAGATATTATATACATAATATATATATTTTATTGGTTTTCATCTTTGTGTGAGCTGTTGATTACTATCTAATGTATGTTCATGTAGAACGCACTTTTACTACAGAACTGAAATTACTTTTTCAATTTTTCCTGGCACATTTCAGGAGTGTCTTAACACTCTCTGTACAAGGAGGAAGGGACTCAGTGTCTCGAAACGCATCCGGAAATAATAAAAAAGTAAGTTTAGTTCTGTTGTAAAAGTGCATTCAACATATAAACATAAATGTTAGATATTATACATTTCATTATGTATTCAAATGATCAGGCAATAATAATTATACACAGTATAAAAAATATATTGGTACTTACAGAAAATATTGTTGACAATTATTGTAGGCCAGTTAGCGAGAATGGAACTCCTCAAAACATTCTGGGCATAATGGTTCCTTACAACGTCCACATAAATATCTGGTTTTACTCTTGCAACCAAATAAATGACATTTGGAAGCATAACTTTTGTCAGTTTTTGCCGGGAAATGTGGGCCTCCATCCTTTCTCAATTCCGTTGATGCTTTGGCTGTTACTCTTCTCTTGGTAGCTGGGAGTTTTTGTGATTCAGACGGTCTTCCTCGTTTCTTCACTTCTGATGAACCAGTGAAGATCAATGAATTGGCAATTGAAGATTTGAACTCCAATAAATCCATGTCCTTGTCACCATAATCTTTTCTCCACAATAGCCAGCAATTGACTACAGCAACATCCAGTAAATGGTGGAAAATCCTTATGTACCACCTTTTTTGTCGGATTTGGTGTCGATAATAGCCTACCAATGAGTCCATGAGGTCAACACCACCCATGTGCGCATTGTAGACTTCTATGGAATATGGTCGAGGAATGTTGATGAATTTTTTTTCCTTTTGGTTCCACCGTTTTGCAGTTCCGATTGGCTCTGACCCTGCGAAAACCGATGCTACATGAACAGAAGAGTTGTCATACCACCTAGTAACTGTGATATTTTCTGCTGATGTTACTATCGAATAAGAACCTCGCTCTTTTTTCAGTTCTTTCTCAGCTTTCAACTTTTTTTCAGCTTCCTGTAAACGATTTTGACGAATTGTTCCTGAAGCATGGATACCATCATTTTTCAATTGCAACAGAAGAGGAATAGAGTTGAACAAATTATCAAAAAAAAGTACATGATTCACATTTTTTAAGTTCTTTGACAGCCGCAGTACTGAAATTGAAATTGAAATTAAAATTGAAATTTATTCTTCCAATACAATACAGTACACTTGAGTTTTTTTTATACAGTTGATAACATGGAAAAATATTTTATTATACAACCCCTGAGTTGAGACAGTGTGGGGTCGATCATGTTCCACTATGCATATTATGTAATCTCTTGATACAGTATGGATACAGTTGTATCAAACATTTGTTAATTAAACAATAATAAAGCAGCAGAGCTCTGCATGGAATAAAATGAAATTTAGAAAAGAAAGTGTCCTTTAAAACAAATAAATGTCTGTGAAGATCTAGTTAAACTAAAGCTATAAAAACTATTCAAATAAAAACACTGGAGCAATAACATAATAAAACTAGCTTAATTGAAACTAAAGCTAAAATAATGTTACATGAAAACTTTAACTCTGTAGAGAAAATAGGCTATTTACATTTATTATTTTGCATTTCTCACTCAAATAAAATTTCTTGAAATAAGGTTTCCACTTCGCTCCTCTCCAATAGCCAAACCTTACTCAACTGTTTGAATCTATTCAAGCGCAGTGTACCCTTTATTTCATTCGGCAGAAGGTTGAAGATTCGAGGAGCAACATATAGAAAAAATCTCCTGAATTTCTCTTTCCTTGGTCGAGGGGGAATAAAATACCCTCCTGTACGTAACATAGGGTGTCGTACTTCATAATTAAATTCATTGAGATTCTGGCCGCATTTTTTGTAAAATAATTCGAGTACTTTATGAAAATATAAACATCTTAACGGTAGGATCCTTCTTTCTCTAAATAGAATAAGTGAATGGTTTTCTACTAATAACACGGATTATAAATTTCTGGCCCACCAGCAAGGGACTGATTGCAGTGATGTATGCTCCTCCCCACATAGTTATGCCATACTGTAGCCTGCTTTCAACAAGTGCATGATACAACATGGTTAAAATGTGGTCAGGACAGAGATTTCTCAAATAATAAAATTTTCTGCATGCTATGACTAAATGTTTTTTTAAATTTTGTATATGTTCGTTCCAGTTCAATTGTGAGTCCAATGTTAAGCCAAGGTATTTGAGGGATTTTACTTCGGTAATTTGTTTACAGTTACAGTCATCCATGACAACACAATTTGGATTATGAAACGGTAGACTGAGAGAAATTGGCTGTGGTCGTAAATTAATCCTGAGTATTTTTGTTTTATCTATATTGAGTTGCAAAGAGTTGGAACGAAGCCATGTATTGATTATTTTCAAGTCTTCAGCTATATATGTTTGTAATTGTCTCTCTGAATCCGCCATATAACATAAAGCAGTATCATCAGCATAAGAGGTGACAGTGCCATTGAAGTTACCATTACAACGGTCATTAACATATATAATAAACAGTTCACTTGATAGGGCTGATCCTTGAGGCACACCATTTTTTATGTCAGCTGAGTTACTCAGGGATCCCCCAACATTAACTCTCTGGGAACGTCCCGATAGAAAGCTCTCAAACCAGCTATTACATACACCTCTTATGCCCGCATTATATAGTTTTTTTAACAAAATTCTATGGTTAACACAGTCAAAAGCTTTCCTAATGTTGAGGAATAATCCTGCGACCTTTTTACTTTCATTCACACCAATATAGAATTTCGAAATTACATGTTTCATTGCATCTTCTGTTTTGAGCCCAGCCCTAAAACCAAACTGGTTGCCGCTGTAAAATTTATTAATTTTCAGATAGTTTTGTATTCTGTATTCAATTAGTTTTTCAAAAATCTTTGCAAAGACAGATAACAAAGCTATTGGTCTATAATTATTCATCGACTTGGTGTCGCCTCCTTTGAATATGGTAATTATAACACTTTCTTTGAGCTGACATGGATAAGTCCCTGTTTGGAAACTCAAATTACATATATAAGAAAGAATTTTTGAAAGAGGTATTTTAGCAGCTTTTATTATTGATGTTGTAATTCCATCTTTTCCTGGAGATTTCCTACTTTTCAATTCATTAATTATTCGCTGAATCTCAGATGGAGATGCAGGTGCAAAAAATAGGGAGGATTTGGGTCTGTTTTCTGAGAATCTATTATTATATAAATTGTAATCAGTATCTAATGTAGTAGAATTATGATCTGAGACTACATTTGTGAAAAAGGTATTGAATTCATTGGCTATCTCTGTTTTATCTGTGATAGTTTCGCCTCTAGCATTCATTATTCCCTTAATCTCAGTGGTCTTTTTCTTCATACCGATAAGAGAATCAACAATTCGCCAACTTTCTTTCATATTGTTTTTCAGTTTGTGATAGGTATCTAGATAAAATTTCTCTTTCGTTTCAGTGATTTCTTTTTTCAAATTGTTACGGAAAATATTGTATTCCAATTTTAAATTTTCATTTGTGGGATTCATAAACAGTTTTTTAGAAAGAGCATTTTTCTTTTGAATTTTTCTGAACAAATCATGATTCATCCATACTTTTCGAAATTTAATCCTATTAGATTTTCTTGTTTCATCTTTCGAGGATTCTTCTAAACACACTCTTAATTTATCAATAAAAAAATCAAAAGCCAAATTCACGTTAGTGCATCTATAGACATCAGACCAGTCTGAGTTAACAACTAACTTATTAAACTTATTTTCATCAATTTTTTGATGATATATAGAGTTTGAATTGATATTCTCTAATAGATTGGTAAATAATTCTAACATTGAATGATCAGATATACCATTATGACAGACTAACCCTTCAAAATTCATTAAGTTTTGTATTTTCGGGCTTGCACGAATAAATAAGTGGTCCAAACAAGATATTGACCTTTCTGTAAGGCGTGTAGGTTCGTTTATGTATGAATCAAAACCATGGCTATTCAAAAGATACTTATATCTATCCACTATCGTAACAGAACTATTTAAATCAATATTTATATCTCCAGTGTAGATTACGTATTCATTCTCAGTATTGACTAAAATGTTGCTTAAATCGTTTAAAAATAACTCTATCTCAACTCCTGTGAATCTATAAAATGCTAATAAACATACATAAAAATTATTTATATTACAATGCAACTTAATTCCGTCAGCAGAATTGAAGTTAAGCTTCTCATAATCTACTCTTATCTCTTCTTTCACATACACAGCAACTCCACCTGCTCTGTAGGAATTATTGCAGTTCGCATAAGATATATAGCCATCTATTTTATAAAAATCTATTTCATAATCATATATCCAAATTTCGCTCAATACAATAACGTATGGAAGTACACTCAACTGACTCAGCTCCAATAAAAAAGAATCAAAATTTTCTCTCATGCTCCTTATATTTAAGTGCAAGCATAAAAAAGATTTTTTAGCGTCCTCCATTATGAACAACAAGGAAGTGAAAGTTCCATGAAAATAAATATAACAACGTAAGGGAAATGCATATCAACACATGCAGAGCATTGGAGAAATAATATTAAACGTGCGTTATGACAAAACAGTAGATCAAAACTATAACAGTGTAAAAGAAATTGTAAATAAGTAAAGAAAACTATAGTTCTGAAAAACGTAATAAAATGTGTAGAATACGGAAACAAACTATTGATCATTGATAACGATATTTCTACTGCATGGACCGACAGTCAGCTTGTTCACGTCATGAACGGTTTCTATGACGATTACTGGTTGTCCGTCAGTGCGCCTAGCTAACACCTTGCCATTTCGCACCCACAAGTACTTGAAATTTCCCTCACCTTTCGCCTTCTTCGCCAACGCTAGGAGACGTCTTCTTTCGGGACACAGGCTCTCGTTCACGTATATTGGAGAGATGTTCTTGTGCCCAAGGTGTCGAGTTGAGAAGTCCCTCTTTATTCTTCTTTTATGTAGCAGGGCCTCCTTGTCAAATCTCCTCACAAATTTAACTATAATTGCGGGAGGTCTGTCGCTGTCCTTATTGGATGGAAGTCGGTGACAGTTGTCGATCAGCTTCTCATCGAGGGCATGATCCAACGCTTTGCTCACCGCTAACACTAGGCTTTTAACGTCCTCATTTTTTTCTGTAGGAATTCCTTGAATTTCGACACAGTTAACACACGAATATTGTTCCAAATCACATAACTGCTTCTGTAGCTTGAGATTTTGATTTTTTAAGATAGCTATTTCTTCGCTTTGTTGGTCCATCTTCTGCAGGTACACGTTCAATTTGCTGTCTTGTTCCTCGATTTTTTTCAATATACTCGCAACATCGTTGTGGCAGAAGTCAATGGATTTGCCCAAATCCTTCTCCAGTCGCTCATAAGAAGACTTCCATTGTTCTTCCATATCGCTGAGTTTTTTCATGATGGAAGATAGGGTGATCTCCTCCTCAGATTTTTTGAGCGGTGAATTGGGCAATACACTCTTTCTTCGTGCGTCCCGACAAGTGAGACATTTCCACGTGTTGTTAGTTTCTTTAAGAAATTTGCTGTCAGAGTCTTTGATGTTGACACACTTACAGTGGAACGAAACATTGCAAGTTCCACAACTAATTAGAGGAATGTTTTCGCCTCTCAAAGATTTGCGGCATACACCACACGACATTTTTAGATTCGGTGAAAAATACGAGAAAGAATTAAGCCTTAATAAAGTCACTTTAAGTAGATGGGACGAACACTTTAAGTTTGTACTTGTTGAGAAGTCTAAAAATTCAGAGTTCAATACTAGATCATTTAAACGAAAACGTACCGGCACTATCAAATCAGTTTTAGATAAGCGAGCTCTACTGCAGCGCGTCTGTTCGCAATCACGGCTGAGGCCATACTGTATTAGCTACTGCACCTAATTCGTTGTTCATTATAATTTCATGATGTGAACCTCCCTGGTATATCTCAAAATCATACACATATCCAGTAATACCAGCTATGACCCAAATCTTGAAGCCCCATTTATGTGGTTTTGAGCAGATATATTGTTTCATTGAAGACCTACCTTTGAAAGGTATCATCATCTCATCTATAGAAAGATGGCATTCAGGATCAGCTGCATTTTTAAAATTTCCTTCTATGTGCTCAATAAATGGTTCGATCTTCTTCAATTTATTACTAGCATCTTGTGCATTTTCTTCATTGTTGATGAAATGTAAATATCTCTTTATTTCCCTAAATATATTGTATGACATATGGTCAGCAACTAAATCTAATCTTGTCCCATGTAAAGGAGACCAATACTGGTTGAGCCTACTGTATTTGATGTATGTCATTAGAAAGTTAATCCCTAAATATACTTTCAGTTCTTGGATACTAATATTGAGATTTTCTTTTCCTTTTTGCAGAGCATAAAGGTTTGTTTGAAAAACTACATTTTCCATGAACGCAGGAGTCAACATCTTTAGAAAGTAATCAATTGGTAGCTGACCACTAATATTAGATTTATGTACACCTTGAAAGGGTGGTAACCCACCTCCAGCCTCATTGTCCTTGTCATACCATACTGTGGCTCGTTTCTTCTTATTTCCTAAATTAGTTCTCACAGGATTTGTAGAAGCAGATGGAACTGGATTTGTTGAAGTAGATGGGAGTGGATTCGTAGAAGTAGATGGAACAGGATTTGTTGAAGTAGATGGAACTGGATTTTTTGAAGTAGATGGAACTGGATTTTTTGAAGTAGATGGAACTGGATTTGTTGCAGTGGATTTGTTATGAAGTTCTGGTACTGATTCTAATTGTTCATCGATTTGTTCTAGATCATCGAATTCTTCGTTTTGAATTTCCTTTAGGACTGGTGGAACTAATTCAAAGAGTTTGTCAATCTCCTCATCATCATCACCACCACATCCTTCGTCATCAGAGCCATCAGGAAGGTCAAACATAGTTTTCAAAGAATTATAATCAAAATTTCCTAAATCAGATAATGAAACACTATTCAAATCCATGGCCGTAGATTATTGCAGAGTTGTTGTGTACAGATCACTTTTCTTCGTCACTTTACATTCAATTACTGGTAGTAAAATACTTGAAACTAAATAAAATAAAAAATATAAGAAATTAATATGAGTAGTTGGTAATTTACGCTAATTGTTCATTCACTAGAAATAAAAGCAGAAGACCAAAAAGACGAACCGAACGCGAACCGAACCAAACAGCAACATAACCTGAAATTGGAATTATGAATCGGGCCAGCTGTGTTGAAGCGTTCGTAAGCCTCATATGAGGTCGATGACATTTTTCATCAGTGTTAATTTTCATGTGAATATTTTGCATCAATGTAATTATTAATACATTCAATAAATATAACAAGAAAAATTTTTCCATTGGGTTTTCGTCCAGTTTTGATTGATTTACAAGATTTCAAAACTTGATATACTACAATGATTCTCCAGCTGGCAGATGCTTCATGTTTGATCAGTTCTGCTATCTTGTGGTGGATAAATTAACTAACTTGAGTGCACATATGTGGCAGTTGAACATTAGAGGAGTCAGACAAGCACAATAACATGAACTTCGAAGTAAAATTTAGAGGGAAGAATGGCGATGTTAGTTGCGACCTCATATGAGGCTTATGACCATGAGAGGGTTAACCTACAAATGGCTATGGACACGTCAACATTGAAATGTATAGTGCTGTGCAATACTAAGCTGGACTTTACCCCGCCTGACTCAATAGGCAAATTGCTGGGCTTCAACAGGATCCTGGAAGCTGACAAGGAGGCTAGAGGTGACTCAACCATGATGATTAACCGCCCCAATGTGGTGCATGTGAAATGTAACATAGTGAGCGGCTCCTACTCGAATGGAATCAAGGATCATGTTATCTATGAGTTCTACCCGTCAGTGGACCCGGGCTATAAAATGGCTGTGTCTGTGCGCAATGTTGTCTATTTACCCATGGATGCCGAGCAGATCAGCAACATTACGTTGGAGATTGTTGATGAGAACGGACGTCTGGTGAACTTTAGAGAGGAGCCGATAAACATAACCTTACATTTACGAAGAAGAGAGTGATATGGTGCTACTATTTGAAAAGAGAAGTTGGAGTGGAGCTGAGCAGTCTGAGACAGAGACAGAAAGAAATAAAAGGGGTGCAGGCGCTTTAAATGTCATTCAACGATCGACCGCCATTGAGTTAACATCAAGGAGCATCGATTATCTAGAGCAAAGAGGTTGTATTGTTATCAGACGACATCCACGACAGCGACAATGAGACTTTTGGATGTGACAAAGAGTGGTCCATCTTTGGATGATCGCATCACAGGTTTTGAGTATCATTCACATTCGCCATACAACACAACCTTCAATGCCAACGATGAGATCAGGATACCAATTCAGCAGCAGGACATCTACACACTACCATCAGAGAGCTATCTACACCTTGAGTACACAGTAACCAATGCAGCTGGTGCTGCACTGGCCGGCACACCATGTGTCTCTGGATTTTTTGCCAACCTGTTTTCGGAGATACGCTATGAGATCAATGGAGTTGAGGTGGACAGCACACGCAACCCAGGCATTGCCAGCCTGATGAAGAATGCAATGACCTTTGAACGAGAAGAACTAGCCAAGATGGAAGGAGCTGGCTACAAGTATAATGCTACAACAGGTCTAACTACATTTGCCGCCAATGCAGCCAACGCTACCGTCATGGATGTACCACTTAGATATCTGCTGGGATTCGCCGAAGACTACAGACGTGTGCTGCTCAATGTGAAACAGGAGCTGGTGCTAAGACGCAGTGCTGACAACGTAAACTGCTTGAATACAATAGGCCTTGTCAACATTCGGAAGCTTGTGTGGAAGATGCCCTATGTGGAGGTGGCCGATGAAGCAAGATTGTGTCTGCTACGATTGGTGCAGAATGACTCGCCTGTATCAATACCATTCCGACATTGGGAGCTGTATGAGTACCCGGCCATGCCCGAAGCTACAAAACATACATGGACTGTCAAGTCGACTGCACAACATGAGAAGCCTAGATACATTGTGATTGGACTGCAGACTGGAAGAAGAGGAAGAGCAGATGCAAATGGATCATTGTTTGACAAGTGCAATGTGAAAGGCATTCGAGTGTTTCTGAACAACAAGTACTATCCATATGAAAGCATTGATGGTGATGACAACCGTGTCTACAATATGTATACAGCTTTCAATGGAGTCTACAACCATGGAGATTTTCGAGCAAGCAACCCACTGTTTGAGAAGTCTGCTCTGGCAGATGGAAGAATGATGCTGTTTCCAATTGACTGTTCACGTCAAAATGAAACACTCAAGACTGGCAGCATTGGTGTCAGAGTGGAATTTGAAATGACTGATAACATTCCTGCAAATACACGTGCCTACTGTCTGATGATACATGAAGTGGTCAAATAGTATCGACCAATGACAGGCACAGTTCAAATTGCCTGATAGCTCGACTATAAAAAGGCTGTGGATGAGGTGCAGAGACATCACAACTGTGTGAACATCGCAGCATGAATCTTGAGGACAGCATCAACAACATCATGAATCTTATCAGCTTTGAAGAGGAGAAGGATAGCAGCAGCAGCAGCAGCAGCAGCAGCAGCAGCAATGAAACATGGCATGACTCTGTGGAAGGTTTTGGACCATACTTTGTGATAGACTTTCAAGGATTCACTGGACGAAATGGCGAATTTGTTGTCAAGGAAATGGCGTATCTTGAACATGCTATAGAATCACGCATTGTACGCCATCACTCTCTCTTCAGATCTCCCTACTCTGAATCTGTACTGGCTACTAGTATACGTAAGGAGAATGATTCACATAGTGCTAAACATGGCTTGAGATGGACGGACAATAACGATATGGGGGAATACTACTCCAACCTAAGACCAATTGTGAGAAGTGCACTGGAAAGATGGCGGAAGATTGTAGGACCAGCTCACACAATCTATGTCTATGGATATGACAAACTGAGCATGCTTCACAAACTGATGGAGCCCCAATACGAAGACGAGGAGAATCTGGCTGACAACTTTACTGTGATTGATCTATCATCTCCATTCGAGCAACAAGATCTCCCCAACCTGGAGAAACAAGTGATGACTTCCTACAACAACTACAACTGTGAACAACATTGCTATCTCATCATGACAGAAGACTACAGAGCAAATCTGATCACTGACGGATCAAGGAAATATTACTATTGTGCGCTCAATGTTGTAAATTTGCTATATAATCATATTTTGCAAACCATGTCTTAAGATAAAAAACGTGTTTGTCAATGCATGTTAATAAATGAATAATTCAATAGATTGCGTAATCATTGACTTACCCCCACCACTACTATGTTAGCTATATAAAGAATGCTGTTGGCTTGAGAGCACAGTGCAAGATGGATATCAATAAGTATAGGAATGAGTTACGTTTGAAAGCAGCCGTTATGGAGCTGGAAGCCGAGCTAGAGCAGCGGGGCATCATGTCATTGGATGACTTTCAACTCGAGTGTGGACATGCAGTTTCGTGCACTGGTGCCAGTCTACGTGATGTGTGTGATTGCATCCATCTTAGAAGGCTACGATATGCAATTATTGATGCAGTACATGGTCGTGGTACTGTGAAATACTTGAGAGATCTACAAGAATGTACTAGTGGATTGGAACCAGCAATACCTGTCAACAGTTATAATGTTAACAGGTTCTTGAAGAACATCTTCATAGGAATCATGTGGAAAAATGGGATGGGCAAGAGTGTCCCGCAGCAGCCAGCACAACTTCCATTCAAAATCTGGACGATGTTTGACAATGAAAAGGTGTCACTAACTTCAGTGTACAGGCTAAAGCATAGCATGGCAGCTGTACTGGATCTCGGACAAGTGGAAGACTGGCGATACAAGGATGTCAAGATTGTCATCAATCTTCCCGATACTCTTCAAAAGTACTGGTATCAATTTGAGTATGGCAGCAAGGCGCTAAGTGCAATTGGCAGTAATGAAATCGTATTTGCCGGCTTCTCTCACAGTATGGAAGATCAACGTGTAAGGAGGTTCCGCATTGCAGATGGCTGCTCAGAAGCTTTTCTCATCTCTATCTTTACAACAGTTCAACGTCATCGCTCTAGAGGCTTGGATACAGTTGATGGTGTATGCAGTGTGATTGAAGAGACTCCAACCACAGACTATTGTCAGGGTGAACTGTTCACTCATCTTTATATTTTATTTCATAATGCTTAGAATAAACTTGTAATGCTATACAACTGGTTCTCATTCACCTACTCTCTCCTTGGTATACTCATAGAGAGAAAGAGCAAGAGTTCCACTTCTACCACAGACATGTTTTTTCCTGCATAGATAGCATTGGAATGCAGCAGCAGCAGTGACATACTAGTTAAAACTGGTATATCAAGGCCAGTGGGCTGAGTCAGTGATGGAAGTGGAACTCTCTCTCTCTCTCTCTACCCTCTCTTTTTCGTTGAAACTGTCTTTGTTGAAAGCAATGTAAGACAATTTCTTACCTATATGAACACATGCACTAGTACACTATTGAGTGCACTAGTGAGCGCACTAGTGCACCAGTGAGTGCACTAGTGAGTGCACTAGTGAGTTATCTAGTGAGTGCACTAGTGCAAGTGTTCACCTCATGTGCATCATCTTATAGACTATAGGTATTGGGAGATGGAAGAAAAACTCACAATTGCAGAATAAAAAAGAAGCGTTTATTAGTCAATAAACATGTTCATTATAAATGTGTTGCCTGCAGGAGTAACACTCATTTTGAATTTGCTCAGATCTAAAGGTCCATTTTCCACATGTTTCAATGTGAGCCGACTATATGCGTCTGGTAGTATAATGTTGGCAGTCTGGTTGTCCACTATGATGTTGATGCTGACTTTTGTCCCGAATTTAGTCAATGATGACTGCGCTGACACAGTTTGCTTCCTCCTCCTCCTCCTTCTCAGTGTAAGGTGGTGGTGGCGTATTTGATGGTTGAATGCAGTACGCATCTCCTATGTCAATGAGAAGATCATTGATATCCTGACCTTTGTCCAATGGTAGCAGCCCTGTCCACCATTTATGATCTCTGAAAACTTGAGGTTCGTTGGGCCAACTATTCGCAATGAAATTGTCCAAATGCATCAATCTAAATGTTAGTAATACACATTTACAGTTCCACACCTCACCCTGCTTAACTGGATTGTATGTATATGTACATGGGGGAATATGTAAACTTCTGACGGGTAGATAGAAACCGTGACCGCGGTTTGGTCCATGCCCAATTTTTCTAGCATTATGCAATGCTCGACGGTACGAGCTGACTGGTAATGACATGGTTTTCAAGAGGTTGCAGACATACTCCAAGTCCTCTCTGATTGTGACAGCATCAGCACGCTGTTGACCGTTCATTCTGCAAAACAAGACATGAATTAATCTTCGAACATCTCACTTGTAACATTATAGCAGACCTCAACTGCATATCTCTTAAGGGCAGACTCAATCGTTTCCCACCTCATGGAATCAGAAAGTCCAATATGCATCTGAAGGTAACAATCTTCTGCCATTCCCAACCGCATCATGTGACCTAACATATCGTATATCTCCAAACACCTGCAATCAGGCTTTACATTCAATGGTGCTTGTGCCCGCCTTTTTAAACATGAGGGTAAATGATACTTCTTGTAATCATCACTGATGTAACCATGATCTGGCCACCATGTGAGTATGTGTAAGATCACTTCGCCAATGTCATCGCCAGGGAGTTTTTCAGCTTTGAACAGTGAGATTATATCAGTGAAATCCATGCGCTTGCAAACAATGTACAATGTCCTCCTAAAAAGTCTTGGAGTAGTCTCCATGAACAGCTCCTTACAGTGTATGATATCATGACGTATAGGATGTGGCAGTGTGTTGATATCAGCACCAAGGTATAGAGCTTCTACTGAAGCTTTCCTTGCAAGCTCATAGAGTGATCTGGGATTCCTGTAAAAAAGAGTGAACAGATTAATAATCTTCTTCTTCTTCTAAGAATTCATCACTGCTGGTAGTGATATAGCTGACACTTTCATCCTCTGAATATATGTCAATTTCCTCACAGGCTCCTATTTTTCTCATTAATCTACCTAGCCCTACAATATGCTCATCATCCTCATCAGGTCCTTGCAGTCCTAGAGTATGAAGAATATATCCGTCCTGCACATAAGATAAACGCCACATGTGTGCTACTATATCATATATCTCAATGCATCGACATTCCACTATATCATTTAATGCTGCCTGTGCTCGCCTATCAAGACATGTTGACACATGCTGCTTCTTGTGAGTTACAGTGAAAAGTGGTAGACTATCTCCAAATACATAGCTCACAACTTCACCAAAGTCACTCCTGCTAAACTTTTCAGCTTGAATTATTGCAATTAGATCAATGAGGTCCATGCGTTTGCAAAATGCTAAAAATTTCATGGCTTTGGTTAGTATTGGATGCATATCAAAACGATTGAAAAGGTGTAGGAATTCTTCACGTAGAGTCTGTGGTAGAATGCTGAAATCTGCACCCTGATATACAGCATCAATGCTGGCTGACATTGCGATCTTGCGGAGAGGGCTAGGGCTGCTACTCATCTGGAAAAAAGATGCAACAAATTAGATATGTTAAATTAGAGCGACTTCTTCGCAAGGGTGGAGGTGGCAACTTCTTCGCAGGGGTGTGGAGTCAAGGTGGCGACTTCTTCGCAAGAATGGAGGTAGCAACTTCTTTGCTGCATGGATGAGTTAGCGACTTCTTCGCTACATCTTATAGATTTGTGCGAATAACCCATTGTATGGGTTCATCGCAGCTATCGCGAGTGATGGCCGTTTCTGTGCATCTATCGCACATCATGTGGAAGCATGGGAGGAGCACCCTATTCACATGATAGTTTGCACACCTCCCACAGCTTGCAAACGACATGTCGGCATCAGCATCCCAACGCTCATCCTCCATTCTCCATCCCACCCGGTGCACCTGCAAGCGAGCCTGCACCAAACGCAGAATGTCCATCTCCTCCTCCGATGCACAGCTCAATAAGTTGGCTGGAGGGGCCGGAGCTGGTTCTGGAGCTGGTTCTGGTGCTGGGGCTGGAGCTGGGGCTGGTGCTGGGGCTGGTGCTGGGGCTGGTGCTGGGGTTGGAGCTGGTGCTGCCTCCTGGCGCACTGCTTCCTGCAGCGATGCCTCCAGCTCAGGAATGTAGGCTTCCAGCGGAGGATTTGTCAAGTAGTCATCAAAGTGGGGACGACGTCGCCTGGCTGGATGTCTTCTTGAGCGTCGGCCTGACGTCGTCTGCCCACTGACTTGCCGAGCAATTTGCCACTGCTGAGCTGCACGCCACTGCTGCTGCCCAGACTGTAGAGTCAAAATGATGTTGAGTGCATCATTCAGCCCCTGCAGTGAGTTGACATTTGCTCGGTGTCCTCCGTGGCTACCACGCTTCCTGCTGCTGCTGCCGCTGCCTCCATGGGAAATCATCTTTGGAACAGAAAAAGAATAACATGTTATGCATATGTGTGTAACAGCAGGAATATTAGTGTTGAATAAATGTATATATTTTCTTTGAACTCACATTAAATTGCTGCGGGTGGAGACTGAAGTTGGCTGACCTGGAAAAAATATGCATTGTTAGTTACAAGTAAATTTGTCAATCATTAGTTTTACAAGTGACCAATCATTAGAATGAGCAAAGTGACCTGGAATAGAACAATATGCATTAGACAAAATAGAATTTTAGGTCAGTTTCCTGGAATGAAACAATTTACATTGTAAGAAAGTTTTCTGAAACAATCATTAGTTTTACAAGTGCAAGCGATCATGCATTAATAGGTTAGTTTTCAATACTCACTTTGAAAGAGGGTTGGAGTAACAGGTCTGTTATCTTCAATTGAACAGGCAAAGTAACCTGGAATGGAACAATATGCATTAGACATTGCCAAATGTAAGAAAGTTTCCTGAAATGGAACAGTATGCATTAGACATTGACAGTTTCCTGAACAAAATACATTGTAAGATAGTTTCCTGAAAAGAAACGGTATGCATTAGATAGTGGAAAACTGTATTAATTGCAAAGAGTACTTACTTTGAAAGTTGATCAAGACTGGAGCACAAGAAGCACAAGGAGCACAAGACTGGTAGGCACAAGAAGCACAAGACTGGAGCACAAGAAGCTGGAGCACGAGCACAGTAGTTGGCTGGTGTGAGAGAGCAGTGTATGATAACTCCAGCAGAACACCCAGCTTATATACTCTAGCCACTACTGACCTATTGACCTGGCACTGATCCAGGAACCATGGCTTCACCAAGGAAGGGTTGCAGGCCTGGGTGATACCAAGGGTAGGTTGATTTACTGTACCTCTCTCAAAAATGTCAGAACCTGCATACTTGTGAAGAGAGGTATGGACTGCCTAACACTCACTGAATTCTGTTCCAGAGATCTCACTGCGGTGTCTATAACCTGGAGCAATGAAGGCAAGGAATGGAGCACAATTGCAGGCTTGGTTTACTTGTCTTACGACTCCGGGGACCTTCCTCCATCAAGAGAACTCAAACTTCTGGTGGAGTCATCTTGCGCTGGCGTCAACAACTCCTTTTAGGTTGTGACGCCAATGCTCATCACACAATTGGATGGGGAAGCTCTGACACTAATCCAAGAGGTGAGGCTCTCCTTCAGTTTCTCATATCTAATAATCTTTATGTCTGTAATGCTGGAAACCGTCCGACGTTCGTTACACGAAATCGAAGTGAGGTTATTGACATTACACTTTGCTCAGAAGGACTCCTTAGTGCCTAGACAATTGGCACATAAGTCATGAGGCCTCTTCGTCTGACCACAGGTACATCTGTTTTAACCTGCAAAGTGAAGGCAGCTCATCCTGCTATCGAGATCCAAGGAGAACAGAATGGTCACTCTATAAGTCTGACCTCCTGTCTCAACTTGGATCATTAGGCAAGAGGGTCACCTGCTTTGCAGACATTGATCAGATTGCTTCCGATCTTCAGAATGCAATCATAAGCTGCTTTCAGGACAATTGTCCATTGCAGCGGGGAAAGAGTCATACTTATACTAAGTGGTGGACTGCTGACTTTGACCACAGAAGGGCGCTTGTCAGGAAGCTTCATAACCATTGCAAACAGAGCCATAACTGGGAACCATACCACAGGGCACTCACAGAATACAGCCTTGCAATCAAGAAAGCCAAAGAGAACTCTTGGAGACTGTTTACACAGGAGGTAAATAGTCTTAGGGCAGCAGCAAGACTGCAGCGTGTCTTAGCTTCAAGCCCAATTGGCCTCCTGGGAACTCTGAGGTTACCAGGGGGACAATATACCACTGGAACTGGTGGAAGTCTTAAACTTCACCTTGAGACTCACTTTCCAGACTGTGTTTTTGAGGGTGCTTGCTCAGGCATGTCCGGCAACAGCGAAATGGGCTCACGGCCAAGAGCTGATCGTGGAAGCTGGACTTTAGCCAGACGTATTGTCACACTTTCCAAAGTTAAATGGGCCATCTCCAAGTTTGGCCCATTCAAATCTCCTGGGGGGGACGGTATCATACCGGCTATGTTGCAGCAAGGACCAGAAGCTCTCTTGGTCCTCCTGTGCGAACTCTTCAGAGCAAGTCTGGCTTATGGGTACATCCCTCAAGCCTGGCGCCTCAGTAGGGTGGTCTTCATTCCGAAGAGAGGAAGAGCAGACTACTCAACTGCAAAATCATTTTGCCCCATCAATCTTATATCGTTTCTCTTGAAGACACTGGAGAGACTGGTGGAGAGACATCTAAGAAAGGGAGTGCTTTCAGGTACTCCTCTTCATCGGAATCAGCATGCCTATCAGCCTGGTAAGTCCTGTGAAACAGCCCTGCATCAACTTGTGAGCAGGGTGGAGGACAGCCTTGCCAAGGAGATTGCTCTATGCACCTTCATGGACATTGAGGGTGCTTTTGACAATGTTACTTACACAGCCATGGTCCGGGCAGTGCATGGGCGTGGTCTTGAGTCTGCTATATGTAGGTGGATTGAGGCCATGCTCCACTCCAGGCAGATCAGGGCTGATCTTCAAGACAAATCGATGGTGATCATACCTGCAAAAGGTTGTCCGTAGGGAGGTGTGCTTTCTCCTCTTCTGTGGAACCTTGTGGTGGATGGTCTCCTCTGTGAACTCACTAGTCGAGGCGTCTTTGTCCAGGGCTATGCAGATGACATAGTCTTCATGGTACAGGGAAGTTTCACAAATATTGTTGCTGATGTCATGAACGTCAACCTTCAATTTGTTAATGACTGGTGTCTTGGAGAGGGACTAAGTATAAATCCCTCAAAGACTGTAGTTGTTCCATTTACAAGGAAAAAGAACCTGGAGTCTCTCTCCCGGTTGAAACTTGGACCAACACAGCTCAAAGTATCAGGTATAGTCAAATACCTAGGGCTGACTATCGACTCCAAGCTGACTTGGAACAATCTTTTGAATAATATACTGCACAAAGCAAAATGGGCGCTTATGACGTCCAGGAGATTTGCAGGCTCCATGTGGGGGATCAAGCCTCACATAGCGCTGTGGCTGTACAAGGCAGTAATAAGGCCTCAAGTCACATATGGATCACTAGTCTGGTGGACAAAGGTGAACCAGATTACAGCTACAACCAAACTCACAAGTTTACAAAGGATGGGCACACTCCTAGTCACTGGAGCTTTCAGGAGCAGCCCATCAGCAACTCTTGAAGTTGCTCTTGGCTTGCTGCCCTTGGATATTTTTATCAAGGCAGAAGCACGAAAATCAGCCTATCGATTGAAAGTCACAGGCCAATGGAGGGAAGGCCTGTCTGGAACAGGCCATTGCACAATCACCAAAGCTGTTGCTCATAGCCCTGTGCTTGAAATGACTTCAGATGTCATGAGTACGGAGATGGTTTTCACTAAACCTTTTTCTGTTAAATTCTGCTCTAGAGAGGAGTGGAGGTCTGAGGAAGGGCCCTATATCAGGAGAGGTAGCCTTGTCTGGTACACAGACGGCTCTCTTATTGAAGGGAAATCTGGCTATGGGGTGTACAGTGAATCACCCAGAACAGAAATCTGTGCAAGTCTGGGACAATACTGTACTATCTTTCAAGCAGAAATTTGGGGCATCATGGCTTGTGCCAATATAGGCATTGACAGATGCTATTGCGACAAGCATATAGTAATCTTGTCAGATTGTCAGGCAGCCCTCAAGGCTCTTGACTCTAATGAAATCAAGTCAAAATTGGTGTGGGAGTGTCATAAAACACTCAGCAAGCTCGCAACACACAACTCTGTGCATCTTGGTTGGGTACCTGGCCATGTAGGCATAGGTGGCAACGAGTATGCAGATGGACTTGCTAAGCAAGGTTCTAGTAGGTCATTCTTCGGCCCAGAGCCAAGCTGTGGCATGAGAAAAACTACTGCCTTCCACACAATAAACAAATGGTCCAGGGACTTACATCACCAGCAATGGCAAGGTCACTCAGGCCAAGCACTTGGCAAAAGGCTGCTAGCAGACACAAGCTCCTACTTCACCAACTGGCTGGTGAGGCTGGGTAGAGGTCAGGTTAAGCAGCTGATTGCTCTGATAACTGGACATGGCCACTTCAGGAAACATCTCCACACAATCGGACTCAGAAATGAAAATCAGATGTGTAGGCTTTGCAATCAGTCTGAAGAGACTGCCAAGGATATCATACTGGATTGCGAGAGACTCGGGGCAAGGAGAATGGCTCTGTTTGGCTTTAAGCAACCAGGTGATGAATGGGACGTTAGCATAGGGAAGAAACTCCTGGATCTTGTGAAGGGCACAGGTATTGGTTTGCCTAACTAATGTACTGGGGACACACAATAAGCTTCGGTTGACATGTGAGGATCTTTGAATCTTCTGGATCTTTGAATCTGTCCCTTCAAAACATAACATAACATAACATAAGTGAAAGATTACAACGCTGCTTGAATTACTGTTTTCGCTTTGTATACTCACTCCAAAGACATAAGCATATAACCTATTATTATATACAGAGCTCTACCCTCAAACTACCGGAACAAAGACTTATTCGGATATCAAAACTGGTAAATGACATATTGAAATATGGTAATCCGAAATATTTCAAAAATAATTTTAAATGTGTAGCAGATGGAAGAGCCAATAGTGTAACAACCACAAGAGGAGGTGGTAGAACTTTAAGAATTCCAAACCACCGTACAGCAATTTACAACAAATCATTTGTTGTAAGTGGTTGTCGAATATGGAATTCACTCCCAACTGCAATAATGAATTTGGATAGCCGGACAGGTTTTGCTTCTTCACTGAGGAAGCATTTTCTTGAGCGAATGTCTATGGTTGTTCAGCCCTAGAGTGATGGCGTGGGAAATTTTGGCAAAACCCTGTTAGCTATAAGTTTTTTTCCCCTTTATTAGTTCATTCTATTTTATTTTAATACTATTTTTTTTTCAATATTATTAGAATTAATTCAATTTTTATAATGTGTAGACACTATCAGGTAGAATTTATAGGTTAAGTGTAAGAGAGGGAAACCGTCCCTAACTTCGCCTTTTCATACAAATGTATCACCAAGCGTTTTTCCTTTTTTTTCTATATATCATATTAATATAATTTTCAGTAATGATTTCATGTTTGTATATAGTTAAAAAGCTTATGTAATAAGTAACTGATAATGTTCTATGTAATAATACTTGGTGATGCCTATATATTGTATTTCATACTAGTAACTGTCCAACTATTATTTGCATGAATAAAGAAATCAATCAACCAATCAATCAATCCCTCACTTGCTCTAACTCCTTCTCTCCCTCACCCTCACTCTCTCTCTCTTCCTCTTTCACTTTACTAATATACAATAAAGAAAAAACATTTTTTAGAGATACATACCTTTATTAGTGAAGATGGTTATGGTTTTGTAGAGAAAACATCAGTGGGTACACCTTCAAAATCATTCCATCTGAAGTTGTAATAAGGCAGCAATGTTCATGTAAACTTAAAAAGAAAACCAGATTTCGGTTTGAAGTGAATAGCAGGGGTGTTCGCTGTGCAATTCATGAACTCACCAATGTTTCGGGACCCACATGAAAACAGTTAGATTACCATCACACAGTATAGTAAAAGGATCATTAAAAAACGTTACACTTATTATTATTTGATAAACTATCCTTCTCATTATTCATTCCAAATATCATTAGAAGAAAATTAATTATAAATTCTCACTTTTAGTCAAACTCTTTTAAATTGATAAAATAAAACTGAAAACTCATTCAAATTATACTGAAGACTTTCAAAATGGTGGATATTGATAACAGTATTGAATAGCTACTGTACAAAAATATTATTCACTGCTGGGAATTGAAACTACAGTATGGTCACCTTATTTTAGACTTGACCATATCGGTTTGTATCTATCTCATAAGTTGATTTGAAGTGACCAACAATTTAACAAACTGAGAAATATATAGCAACAGAATTTATTTATTTTCGAATCCCTCGAAGTGCTATTGAATAGGTCAACTGCATAAGTCCAGATGCTCTTGCTTTCTCTCTGCAAATATACAGAAATAAATACAGAAAAACATTTTGTAGAGATACATACCTTTATTCATGAAGCTGATGATGTTCAGTAATTCATCAAGAAAAATAGAAAGTATAATTGTACACATAAGCTAAATTCACTCTTGAAAGGTGTGTGGTGTTTATGGTACAACTTCCCTCATGTGAATGAGAAATAAGACAGTGCAAACGGTCGTTGAAAGTTGTTAGTTGGCTGATGTCAGGGTTAGTAGATAGAAGGTTGAACGCTCATATGTGCTGTTGCTGTCTACATTCGATTGTAGTGGGGATCTGCTACTGATTACATCACTCAAATCAGAAGTCGATGAACTCTGCATATTATCTTTATTGCATTATGCAGTTCCTGTCAGGTGCAACCTGTCTCATAATTATTGCACGTTTCATGAATAAATGATTATGAATACCGTGAATGTAATTTAAAGTTTTTCGGGGTTTAATATCACCAACAAGTGGTTGACCTAATTTGTTATATTCCAGAATTCAGTGCTTCAATCAATTCTGTACGTTATCAAAATGATTATAATTAAATATTTCCAACTTTGCCAAAGTTAAAGATATTACTAGCCTTTAAGTACTGAATTTCATATTAAATTTAATATTAATTTCAATTTAACTTTATTGTATCGAATATTATCATCCAGTATTAATGAATTAGGAACAATGAAATGAAAGATGAAAAATGAATGATCTTTCAATGAAATTCAATTACCTTGTGGTATAGTTTGCAATTTTTCGTAATTTTTAACTCTTGTGAAAATGGGAATTTCTGGCGATCTGATTGATTGCATTGAATCGACTTTGGACTTTACAAATATACCTATGTTAGGTTGGGTTGAGTTAGGTAGGGTGTGGCAAAAAAAACTACAGCTGAACCAGTACTGCTTTTTAGTGGGGCAACCCAAAAAATTCTATTATTTTTTTCAAAATTATTATTATCGGAAAATTGTATTTTATACATGAATTTGGGATGCCTTCAAAGGCTGAACAAAATGACACCCTCCAATTTGATTTCCCTCGAGTGGTTGAAAAGTTCAAATTTTTTCGTGATTTTCAACTCCCATGAAAATGGGAATTGCTGGAATTTAAAATATTACGTTGAATCAACTTGGACTTACCTATGTTAGGTTAGGTTGAGTTTAATTGTCACGGTCTCGTTGGGTTAGAAAAAGCGTGGAAAAAGACTGTGATGGAACTGTAATTTTCCCCTACTTACATCATGCTAAACACCAGGCTCAGACAGGCATCTACAAATAAGTTTGAGAAAAACTTTTTCAAGATCATGAATAACACTGTTTTTGCTAAAACTATGGAGAATGAGAGAAAGAAGATGAGCATGGAGCTGGTCAACTGTGAGAAGCGACTGAAGAAACTTGTGGCTCACTCATTATTCAAGGATCATATCATTTTTGGAGACGACATCTGTGCTGTGTCCTTCCATCAAGAGAAAGTCACCCTTAACAAGCCCATCTACATAGGGTTATCAGTGCTGAACATTATTTAGATCCTGATGTACTAATTCCACTATGATGTGATGAAACCCATCTACAAGGACCACCTGAAACTGTTATATCATAACACCAACAGCCTGTTTTATCTTGTTAAAACTGATGACATATACAACAGCATAAAAAATAATGAAAAGCTTCGAGATGCCTTTGATACCTCTGAGTACCCCACTGACCATCCATGCAACTCTGAGACCAACAAGATGGTATTGGGCATATTCAAGGATGAGTATGCATTCAGAGCTCCACTTGAGTATGTTGGTCTACAATCAAAGCTGTATGCATGCAGATGCTGCAACACAGATCCTAGTCAAGTAATGAGTGGGCTAATCAAAAAGACCAAGGGAGTACGACGACCTGTGTTGGGCCAAGAGCTGTCAAATGATCATCCTGATGCAGACTGATACATTGTGTTCCAAGACTATCTGGACTGGATACACATCTGGTGGATACAGCATTAAATATTGCAATGCATGTGGTCACTGGATGTCTGATGCAGACCGAAACAAGTTGGCTACCAGTTTTCAGCAACATACCACCCCCACAGCTGAAGAGGAAGGAAATTGCTGGCAGAGAAATGAGGAAGATTGGTGAGATGCCAACACTTCCAATTCATCAAGACCTAACACCAGACTCTCCAGCTGCATTGCGCTTAAAATCAAGAAAGCCAGTCTGGCTCTACCCATACCAAACAGAGTTCTCTGACAGCACAATGCAGAAATGGTCTGACTTATGGGACTCTCAGGCAATGAGAAACAAAGATCTTGTGACCAACCCAAGCAGTAGAGTCCCAGGCTTTGACCTGCCCTGACAGCAGTGGGTGTGCCTGAACAGGTTCAGAGCTGGCCAAGGCAGATGCAATAAAAGCATGCATCTATGGGGATTTGCAGACTCTCCCAATTGTGAATGCAAAGAGATCCAATCAATGGAACACATTGTTTCTGCATGTCCATTGTATCGGCTCCCTGAAGGGTTGCCTAGATTGCACCTGGCAGATGAGGAGGCCATGCTGTGGCTGCAAGGGTTGAATAACATATGATGCTGGATCATGAGTCAACTGTATTCCACCTTTTTATTTTCTGTGTTAGATTTATGTTTCCTTTTATTCTTATTCTGACAAATCCTCTATGAGGATATATATTTGGGTGCATGTGTGCACATTTGCACATTAAATTATTGACTTTTCTTTGTCTTTGAAACCACTGTGACACTATATGCTTATATATACTATCTGGACTGCCTGTTTGGAAACAAGGACATCTACAGAGAACAAGTAATGTTCAGTACCAGAAAACATCGAATAACTGTGCAGCAGAAAAAAGCTCTTAGCAATGCTGATGAGAAAAGATACATAATGGATGATGCTGTCAACACTCTAGATTTCGGACATTATCAGCTACAAGACAAGAAGTATAATGAAATCAGTGATGAAGATTTTGGATTCAAGCTCCTACTGATAGGAAGGGTATCTTTGTAGCCCTGCATGTTGCTGAAATTCAGGAAGATACATCTCCCTTCACCTGGAATCATGTCAGAACTTCTAGTAATCCTGCCAATCCCAATTCAAGGGGTACTACTCTTTCAGATCTTTCTTATAATTCTGTGTGGTGGAACGGTCCTCCATGGTTATCTATACCAGGCGAGAATTGGTCTGCTTTTTCTGCCAATGTTATTGTTTCTCATTCATCCAATATTGTACTTGACACCTGTTCAACTGTTTCCATTTTTCATCATTGTTCTCATCATGTTCTAGCCATACTAAGATGATTTGTTCTACTGCCTTTGTTTTACACTACATTCATAATGTGCGCAATCCTGCTGACCGAAGATCTGGTTCACTTTCAGTTGAGGAATTATCAGCTGCTGAATTTCATTTGCTGAAAGTTGTTCAAATGGAAGCAATTTCTGATGAACTTGAATCATTAAAATCCAATCAAAACTCAAAATACAAGAGTAATTTCCAATCACCCTCACTTTTTCTGCATTCTGATGGTCTTATTAGAGTTGGAGGTAGACTTCGAAATGTCAACACTTCATTTGATTACCAACATCAAATTCTCATCCCAGCTGAGCATAAAGTCATCAAAGCTATGATCTTCACCATTCATCATCAACTGCATCATGCTGGTGTTCAAGCAACTATGGTGTCTATCAGGCAATGATTTTGGATTCCTTCCACCAGAAGAACAAACAAAAATGTATTATGCTCCTGTATAGAATGTTTTCGTTTTACTCAATTTTGTTCAGAACAATTAACTACCTGCGAGTCAACTACCTGCTGTCAGAGTTAATGTTGACACTCCTTTCATTAATTGTGGTATTGATTATGCAAGTCCAATCTCTGTATGGTTTGACAATCAAAGGTCTCGCACCTTCATCAAAGCATATATTGCACTCTTTGTCTGTATGGTCACTCGTGCTGTCCATGTGGAAATTGTCACAGAACTTTCAACCAAATCATTTCTAGCTGCTCTTGCTCGTTTCACTGCCAGACGTGCACTTCCTTGCAACTTATACCTTGACAATGCCACCACTTTTCAAGGTGCCAACCACGAACTTCAAGAACTCTTTGATTTTCTTTCATCACCACAAACTCAAAGGACACTTCAGTCTTCCTCTTCAATATTCAACATTCAATAGCATTTTATACCACCCAGAGCACCCCATCATGGTGGCATATGGGAAAGCGCAATCAAACAATTTAAAGCTATTTTCAAAATCACTACACTTAAACATGTCTTGAACCTTGAAGAATTATTCACTTTCTCTGCACAAATTGAAGCTATTCTGAACTCTAGACCTATTTTTTCTATGTCTGAAGATCCTCGTGATCTTGCTTACTTGTATCCTGCACATTTTCTTATTGGCAGTTCTCTTACTGCTTTACCCACAAGGCAATGCAATTCTAAACACATCAATCACCTCGCTTGTTGGAATCGTCTTACTGATCCAAACAATCAGCTGTGGCAACGTTGGTCACAGGAATATTTGGTCACCTTACAGCATCGACAAAAATGGAATATTTCATCTCCAAACATCAAAGTTGGTGTTCTCATAGTACTCAAGGAGCCTGGTACTCTTTCCACCGCTTGGAGATTAGGTCGCATTATTCAATTATTGCCTGGTGCTGATCAAAAGGTTAGAGTTGTCCTTGAATTGACCGAAGCTGGTAAGTTTAAAGGTTCCATTAACAGTATTGCTCCACTTCCTATTGATGAATAGCAAGTGCAGTTTCCATTCAACATATTTTTATTTTTTCATAATTATCTAATTCTTTGAATTAAATAATGGAGCGTTGTCCATGTTGAATCTAAAACTACACTTGCTACATTTATTACAATATTTTCAATCTTTCCTATTTTCTTGAGTCAATCTTTGGTTTATGAATTTGCCGCTCTCCAATTCATGGCGTTGAACGTTTCACTGCCTTCTGTTACCGGCTCTGTCTATGTAACTGGTTTCAATTTGAATTGATTCATTATTCTATTTATTCTCCTTATTGACTATGTTTTATTCAATCTTCAATTATGTTTATTCTCTGTTCCATTCTTTCACTCTCATTGTGAAGTTATCAGTCAATTTGCCTTTACTGTGCCACGCCGTGATAGGTTGGTATGCCTCAGCCAACTTTTGTAAAATGCTTCCTTCCTCTCAGCCACTCCTTCAGCTTCAATCGGAAAATGTAGTTGACAACTTCTGCTACCTTCAAAATTTCTTCATCATCGGCCTTCATCGTCATCATTATTCTGTTCCATCATCTTTAAACTAAATGTCGGTAATTATGAACATTTTCAGTGCATCAAACTTTTCAATTTTGATCGATTTCACAAACTTCAAACAAAACTCATTAATCCAACCTCTACGACCATGTTGCTTCAATTTTGCTAGTATTTAAATTTCTACGATTCAATTTTCAACTCATCTACAACTTATTCAAGTGTTTCAAATATTCAGTGGATATTATTCAATGACAGTTACCAATTTCTTCAGGACATTTTTGAGCACTTTTCAACCAGCACTTGCTATCATGGGTTATGTTTGAACACATTGACTTCAAAATTCAACTATCAGTTTTCATTCATCAATGATCTTTACACTATTGAAACTTCAAGCTTTCAATACAATTTATTTGAAACAAAACTTCAACCTGGCGAAGTTCCTTCCCACCACAAGATCACATGGGTGATTCAATCTCCTATCATCGTAGCTTGGGCCATTCCACTCCTACATCATTCACATTCCATGCTATTTGAGGGCCTCCTTCCTCCTACTAAACTTGTCGCTGCTCAAGCTCTGCTAGGACCATTTCAAACAAGACACACTCACTAATTCCGCTTTACCAAAGTTGAGTATTACTATCATTCTCACAACTTCACTATTTGCCTATGGGGCCTGATATTATTGAACATCTGTGAATCATAACATCAGTCAACTTGAATTAATTCTGAATTCACTTCAATTTCAATTATTACATTACTCCATTTTTTGGCAAGTTTTATCTTGGCAAACAAGCCTCTCGGCGTTAAGCCGACATTATTACATTTTTGTAATTACTATTTTGGCTCTCGAGCCTCTCAGCATCATGCTGACTATCACGATTTTGACTTATTTTGGCGATCGAGCCTCTCAGCGTTAAGCTGACATTATTACATCTTAGTAATTACTATTTTCATAATCAAGCCTCTCAGCATTAAGCTGACTATCACAACTTTGTCCTACTATTTGGCGATCATCACTTTGTCCTATTATTTCAGCATACAGCTGACATTATTATCTTGTCATTACTTGGCATACAAGCCATCTATCATCAAACAAAATATCAATAATTACAGTGTCTCAATTCTTGTTATCTACAATTTTAACAAGTGTTTAATTTTCAATAATTTAATTGTTTATTTTTGTAATATAATTATTCAGCAAATCATTACATGCATTCACTGGTTGATCTTTTCTTGGTTAATATTGATTTCAGGTATTCACTATTTTCATTCAATTAATATTTGAAATTCACTATGTTGCATTTGTATTTTTATTAGTTGACGTTTTCATTTTACTTTGTTATTGTTCTCTTGGCAAGCAGGCCATAGTCTAATTTACAATACTATAATATGTCAATGAATACATTACTATCATATGTCAATGAATATTCATGGATAATTACTACCTGTTTAATTTTTCATCCTTTTCAATTCCAATTTACATTATTGATTTAATTCATTGCATTGATGCAATATATTTTCAATATTGTCATAACTTAATTATCATTTAACTATTCCATCAACACTCACTTATTGCGGCCTATGTGCCCATTGTTGTACTGCAATCTAGATTTAATACAATTAATTAGATCTAAATTAGTTGTCACATGGTCTATGCTTTATTTCAAGCTCCTGATTCTTCATCTAGCTACATATACATCTCAATCTTATTTTTGGACTCATTCTTGTTTTAGATTGAGGCCTGGACCTCCAAGTTTTTATTTTATTTTTATCCAAATTATGGTGTGTATAATGTTGTGATGGAAACTTTGATAAATTTTATTTACCACCTCCAATCACCACAGTCCAGTAGGTGTGCAGGTGTGTAAATGTAGGTGAAAAAAAAATTTTTTATTATTCTATTTATATTTTTTTAAATAACTCTGCTACTTTGAATTTATCATTATGTTCTGTTAATAATATGTTTTGTTTACATTACTTTTCTAACAATTCCACTGAATGGGGTATATCCATAATTATATATTTTCGTATATAATGAGACAATATGCAGATGTATTTTCTGGGATATTTGCAGTTGTGTGAAATGAAAGTTCCACATCTAATGCGCCCGATTTCAAAAGTTCACTTTGACGAGAACAGTCTATCACAATAAGTGGTGTTTTTTTCAAATTCATCAAATGCTATTGATGTTTCAAAACTGCCATTGTGTGGGTAGTAGGGGTGTTGAAAGGCGGCAAACATCTGATACAATGTATTTTTATTACCCATAATATTATCATAGGGAAAGTATTGTGCATTCAAATACAAGCGCACATTATTCAAATTACAAAAATCAAATTGAGATATATTGTTACAAAGGCTATTCTTTCTTTCAGTTTGCAGTCCTAGTACAACATATCTTTGTTTATCCATTTGTGATGCGGTTTTAACAGTCCACTGATGACTTGTGCTTTCCGGTAGGGTAGGATACTCATGTAATTTCCAAGATCTGAATGCAAGGCTAATTGGATCATCATTGTGAGATAATTTCTGTAGATTAAGACAAATTGTTTCTGCTACATGTATGTAGGGTACTTTCCATTGTATTTTTGTTAAATTAATTTAGATTTTAATACCAGCGGTGGTTTGAATTGCATTCAAATCAGATGAAGATTGAAGCAGAATCAATAATTCTTGTTTTACATTTGAAATGATTTTTCTATAGTCTTCCATGGAACCTAACCACATGTCCAGTGGTATACAAAAGCTAATTTTTTTTTTTATTTGTCCATCCATCATGATTCCATCCTGAATTCTCCCTTATACATTTATATTGTGGAGTTTCACACAAGAAGTTTTTCATTGTTGTTGTCATACCGACGTTACATGTGTGGTCAACTTTGACTCCACCAACCTCATATCTAATCTCATTGAATAAATAGGCTACTCCATTGTTCACTGATACAAAGTCAACTTCAGTATTGTCTGCTTTTTGTACTTTAATATTACCCTCTATTAGAAGATAGCTTTTACATGGTAATGTGTACACATCCTGTTGATTTACATTGATACGAATTTCATCATTATTTTTGTATGTATGTGATGCATATGGTGTATGAGTGTGATACTCAAATTGGGTTAAAATCTAATCAATTTGTACTTTCTCACCAACATTGAATATTGAATCAATTTGCATACTGTGAGGAATTTGGTGATTCATAATTTTTGTTTATATATTCTTATTATATAAAAAAACCCTATTCTTTGTAGTAGTTGTCTATTTTTGGGTGTAAGTAATTTCCTATCTGTTCCACCAGGTTGTTGTGATTGATGATTTTTTGTAACTATCAGCATATTTTCCATAATATTATAAATAAGACAAGGGAATAAACATGATTGATGTTAGTATTTTAAAAATTTTAAAACTTGTTAAATCATCATCTGATCACGATCTTATAGTATGGTCACATTTATTAAAAATTCCACTCTGTGGTGTATATATGCTGGATTCTTTACCAAAACAAATACATTGTAATAAAAATCTTTCAATCGATTTGGATTTAGACAGTGAATTTGGTGGACGAGGTGGCACTCATTGGGTTTGTTATATCAATCAAAGTGAGAATGTATGGTACTTTGATTCAATTGGTAATCTCCAGCCGCCCTTACAGTTGGTGAATTATTGGAACAAACACAAAGGGGTGAATATATCTTATAATGCTGATGAAATACAGAAACCCAACACAATCATTTGCGGACATTTGTGTTTGTTGTTCTTAAGCGGACAGTTAGAGTAAAGAGTTGGAAGTGAAGAGTGGTGTTAGTAGCAGCATGACTGTGATAATGTTGACTGGGTCAACCAGTGATTTACATGAACAATTGCCACAAATCATAGAGTTGGACAAAAATTATGAATATGAAATTGGACTGGTTAATTTGTGGACTTATAATCCAATTCCAAATGTGATTGAAAATGAAAATTCAAAATTTCAGTACTCTAACCAAATTATCAATTCACCTACCGGTTTGTATGAGATTGATTCAATTTCATTTATGATCAAAGAAAAATTGAACGTTACCAAAGATAATTTTAAAATACGTGGTAACAATAACACAATGGGATTTGAAGTCTTTTCCAATAAACTGGTTGATTTAACTCAGAGTGATTTGATTGAATCAATATTAGGATTTGATTGTGAGGTTCTAGGCTCAAATACTTGGCATTATTCTAAGCGTCCCGTTTCCATAACAAGAATTACGAAAATTGTGGTAAGTTGTAACTTAGCGAGTGGAGGTTATAGTGATGGAAAAGAGAATCATACTATCCAAGAGCTTCTTCCAAAAGTTGCTCCTGGCTATTTATTTAATGAAACGCCAAACCCAATTATTCATGTATGTGTATGTGTATGAATACATATGTGAATATGTGTATGTGTATGAATACACATAGACTTCATAGCATTAACGTGAAAGTGACAGACCAGAACGGAATCACTTATCGATTTCAGAGGAGACACATTGACAGTTAAATTGCATATACAAAAGAAGAAGATAAAGCAATGGGATTCATTATATTCAATCCGCATATGACTCACTATAGCTATGCTAAATGCGAGAAAGATAGATGTGCAACTAAACAAAGGAAAAGGAGAGTAAAGAGACAAGTGAAATGACTTGTTAGTAGTGTTATGCACAGTGGTGCGATAACATCAAAAAGTGCAAGGATTGTAGAGAAATTAGGATTTCAAGTAAATTGGAGTAATGTCATCAGCGGCAATAAGGGAAGATAGATGTGCAACTAAACAAAGGAAGAGGAGAGTGAAGAGACAAGTGAAATGACTTGTTAGTAGTGTTATGCACAGTGGTGCGATAACATCAAAAAGTGCAAGGATTGTAGAGAAATTAGGATTTCAAGTAAATTGGAATAATGTCATCGGCGGCAATAAGCAAAGTTTCAGAGATTGAGAAACAAATACATGTCTTCAACCAAATAAAGAGTTTTGAATTCCAAACACATCAGTCATATGCCAACCAAAGCTTTTCTAATTTGGATGAGATAAGAATTCCAATAAACTCACAAGATAATTATACCCTACCTTGTAAATCGTTTCTACTTATTGAGGGAGAAGTTAAGTGTAGAAAGGTAGTGACTCAGAAGGATGAAAGTGGAAAAGATATAGGCATGTGGCAGGATGCTGATTTAAAATTATGTTCTGGATGGCCCAGTTTTTTATTTGAGGAAGTGAAATTTGAGATTGCTGGAGTACCAATTTTGAAATTGCATCTTGTAGGGATCACTAGCACAATAAAAGGTTCACTTTTGAAAAACGTATTTGATAAAATTATGTATAATTTAGCTGGTTTTAATAAAGATGGTTATACTTTGACTAGTAACAAATTTACTGTTTGCGTACCATTGAAGATGCTTCTACCTTTTTTCGAGGATCTCCAACAAGTAATATTGAATGTGAAACAAGAACTCGTTTTGTTAAGAGCATTGTCAGATGTAAATTGTATTGTGACACAAAACAGAATATAAAAATAGATATCAAGAAGTTACAATGGAAAGTACCCTACATTGAACATGAGGATCATGTTCATCTCAGGTTTTTACATCTACTCGATAGTGATCAACCATTGAAACTTGCTTTCAGGAAGTTGGAAATTTACAAATAACCTGTTCTACCCACAACAAAAGTACATAGTTGGACAATAAAAACTGCGTTGCATTCCGATGTACCAAGATTTGTAGTTTTCACTCTTCAAACAGGAAGGAAATTGAATTATAAAAAGTCAATGGCCGAATTTGACTTGAATAAGCTATATAGCTTTAGAGTATATTTGAATAATGAGCATAAACCATATGATAGTATTTTGGGGAACAGACAATTAATGTAAAGAATGTTTTTAGATTTTGCAGGAAGCTATAAAAATTCAACAATTAATTCGTAACAAGGATGTGAAATTAATAATTGAAAGATATAAATCTTTTTGTGATAGCACACAATTTTGGTTATAGACACTAGTCACCAATCATGTTTAGCTTGCAGTTGCAAAATGTCTGTAGACAGGTTCGGATGTGTTTCACATGGTATACATATTATTGATAGTGGAAAACAAATAGATGAACCTAAGAAAACAATTTTGACTAGATCAGATTTTGATAAAGAAAAACAGTTTTAGTCACAACTGAATATCTTAATTCAAGTTTGAAAATAATAACCGAAGAAGCAGAAAAGAAACGAAGAAGAGAAAAATTTCATAGTGAAGAAGATTTCAAAAAAGGAAAAAAGATCATTCAGTGGGTAAAACAGGGTTCGAAAATGTGAGAGAAAAACTGGTCAGTGAAGAAGACTTCAAAAAAGAGAAAAATATAATTTATTGGGTAAAACAGAGTTTAAAAATGAGAGAGAAAAACTGCTCAGTAAAGAAGACTTCAATAAAGAGAAAAAATATAATTTACTAAGTAGAACAGAGTTTAAAAATGAGAGAGAAAAACTACTTAGTAAAGAAGAGTTCAATAAAGAGAAAAAAAATAATTTGCCAAGTAAAGCAGAGTTTAAAAATGAGAAAGCCAGATTTTTTATGAATCCTAACACAAGTTAGTATAAAAGTATTAGAAAGCCTTTCAATTGATTATGTTCATAATAGTCAGGATTTCAAGAACCATTTAAATTACATAATGTTTTGCTATGCATATCATTTGATAGGAAAGTGTCTGATAGCTTTGAGAACTTTCAACTGGGAGGAATTGGAAAGTCGTGGGCTCACACTAGAACATTGTGTTGACGAGTTTTTTTGTAAGATCAATATGTCAGAGCCAGAGGTTAAATATGATGCTAACCAGTTTCCAACACCAGAACAACAACGGTTGATGAATCGTTATAAGAACTACTCATAAAACGATTTTTTCAGACAAAGAAAGTTCTAGCAATGAGAGAGTTAGGACTTCCATTTTATAAGAACTTGATCTGTGATTTGTAGTAGACTGATTTTATGAGCAATGGAGGCGGTACCATTCAATTGGTGAATGTCTAGAAACTTCATGAATGTTTAATTGGAAAGAATCAGAATCACATGGCCTATCAATTGAACAAGGAATACAACATTTTTATGATGAGATTGGAATGATTAAACCCAGAAGAAAATGAACTTTGCAATTGGAAAGAATGCACCAAGTACTCTTTACAGTCTTGACACTCTTGACACTCGGTAGCGTCAAGTGCTGGGTTCATCTCTGAGTTAACTTTGCTTCCAGCATGTGGCTATTGCATTCATTCAAATGCGAACTCTCTTGCTGGAAAGTCATTCACTAGCAAACAATGGATCAATCGCATATTATGTATTATGAGTCAGTAAGGTTAAAATCGTTTGTTTATTGGAAAAATTTTGACTTTCACCAACTGACACCAGAGAATTTAGTTAAACCAGGATTATACTATACAGGAGAGAATGATGAAGTCCACTGTGCATTTTGTGGGATTCAAATTGAAGATTAACAAATTATGGACGATCCGTTAGTTGATCATAAACGTTTTAGTCCAAATTGCAGACTATTGAATAATAAAACAATGGATGATGTAACTATTGAAAATGAAAAAGAAAAGGATGCGGATATGTACTCTTATGAACAATGATTGAAAACTTTTAAAGCTATATTTATTGCTAAAGCGCCATATTTTGCTAGACAAGGTCTCTTTCTACATAAAAGCAAATATTTGCAATGCGTGTTTTGCAGAGTAAAAATTTGCAGGAAAAACCATATATCAAACCTCAAAAAAACTTTACATTTTATCTACATGTCATGTATCAATTGAAGGGTATCTGCAATCTTAGAAATTTGCAAGATATTTATAATTCATTTGTTCAGTCAAAAATAAGTTATGGTTTAAGCTGCCGGGGTAGTACATATTATACAACCATTAGTTCCAATATAAAACTGCAGAAATCGTGCATAAGGATTGAAGCTGGGGTGGGCTATTGGGAGAGCACACTGCCTCTGTTTTGTGGATTTGGAATTCTTCCACTGAGATACCTATATGTTCACAGATACCTATATCTACACTGACATACCTATATGTCAATCTTCTATCAGATGAGTGGCAATGATGGTGTCATGATCGACTATTGTGACATGGTTGATGGCCCTCATTGCACAAGACAGACCAACAACCACCATTTTCATGGCATAGGGCCAAACCGCACATTGTTTAAAAAACATTTATATTCTTAGCTCCAAAGTTTTTCAACATATTGCCTTTACACTTGAAGCTGTATTTAAAATGTCATGATATGAAAAATAAAATTAAATTCCTCTTTAAGAGATGATTACTTCTGAAGAATGTTAATGAGGTTGAGGACATGTTTAATGTTGTGCTTTGAACTATGGTGATACTGACCTTGCTGCAATATTCAACCAGTGATCATTCCATGACAACATCATCAAATCATGTTAAGTTCTTTTAAAATTTCTACCAGCTATTAATTCGATTTCAATGCTTCAAGTTATCAATTCTATTGAATCAATGGTATATTTTTAGTCCTCATTGCTACTACTCCTACATTCTATCCTATGATGCTCCTGTATGCGGACATAATTTCACAATGAAATTATTTTCATACAGTATTATTTCTGCAGAGATATATATATATCTTTTGTAACATTTTATTTCTTGTACATGATAGTTAAGTTGATCTAAGTATTTTTTTTCTCTGTAACTTCTTGGTTTTTCTCCTAATAATTGATTGTTTTATAATTATTATTATTTTTCATCATGTATAATTTTTTTCCTGTGTATTTTTTTCTTCTTTTGCTTGTTTGTATTTGCGGAAATAAAGATTATTATTATTATAGTAAATATTTGTGAGAGAAAAAGTTTTACATGCTTTGTTTTGTCCAATGATCAAGAGACAATACAGTGCACTCTGAACTCACAAAGATTGTTTCCTTTGCATAAGGCTAATTTTTTAATTTTACTATAAATTTGCGAGCAAGCACCTTATTTTCACCAGTTAGTCACAGGTCCCTTGCCAGTAACGCTAGTTGATCTAAACAGTAAGTGGAATGAGAAAACATTTTTTTTAGTTTCAATTTTAATTGTATTAAATAAACATTACAAAATGAAAAAAGACCTGAAGAAATCAAACCATGTCTTAATATTAAATACAAAGACTCAAGAAAACTGTATCAACTAAGACTTATTAAACCACAAATTACTAAACTTATGTGACTAACAGAAGAATAAGCAACTATCACCTATAAGACTGATTGTAATAAACAGAACAAACTTACATAAAAAGCCTCAATTGATCTTAATGAAATAAAAAAAGAGTAACAATTGATTTAATTCATGAATATATAAAACCTAGTTTGAATATAAGTAATTTCAATATAAACCCCTAAATTTCAAATTTTTAAAAAACTTTGTCAAGTAATGAAGAGAATACCCTTATACCAGTATTAATGTAAAATGGGTGCTTATTTTCTAATTTGGTCTTTTGTTTGAGGTCTTGCTTCCTCCCACCATCGCTATCCGCGTTTGCTTTACTCTCATTTTATATCTGCCTCTATTCAATGAGGCGATATCATTTTCATTTATCACAGCTAGATAGGATGATGAGAGGAAGCATGATATTTCCTGTCCATTTCTTTCTTGGATTGTTAATATAATGCGTTTCCCAAATCTGGTTTCAATGATTTTCCCTTCAATAACAGGGTATACATATGACTCTCTCATATCTTCAACAGATATGCTTGGTGGATATTTTTTAGATTTGTTAAATTTTAGAATATTAAACTCATTTGCATTCTCTTCATTACTTTGAGCTGACAATTCAGACTTGGATACAGAATTTGTAGCTGCTGATCGTTTACGTTTTGTCACAGTGCAAATTCACCAACCCCAAATTAACATTAATATCGTAATTAATCTGAGAAAACAAGGTTTAATTTGTAACATTAAATACTCACTCAGAATCATCAATTATATTATCTAATTTTACATGAACTTAGATGCACAATCATTTGCCTAATTTGTCAAAACAGCGTCCTACAATGGGCTGGAATACAAAAGTTGTTTACTTTATGTGAAAGGTTAGCTTGTCGACTGTCCTGATAAAACCGGCTTATCAAAAAGCTGTTACCGGTTAGTAATGTCACTTTCCTTTTCACTAAAAATATTCATATTGTTATTTATTTCTTGTATTTATGTTATTTGATCAACTTGGGAAATCTGCTTATGCTTGTCCTGCCAATTATTAATTTCTTTAATTTAATTATTATTTTTCCTCCAATTTTCAATTTGTTTAATTTTCTTGCGTATAGTACACCATACTTAAAAATCGGGTGTAAGCTCCTCATTGGAGGAAATTAATTTCCTGCACTGTTATTGGCGGATTTACCGCATGACGCAGCCTCTTCTTCAAGTACTGTGACCAGAGCTTGAAGAAGGAGAGACTTCACGAAAATCTAGGCTGGCTAAGGGAGGGGTCCCGTTTTAAACCTCCCCTACTCAATAATTTTTAATTTTAAAGAAATCCGATCTAGTCAAATTTTAATGTTTGTATAACTGTTCTAAAATCCCGCCGTTTGATCACAACCCAAAGATTGCCGAATTTAAATAGTGAACCAATTAAAGTCTCAAAAATATTCGCGATCGACCATGAGGATCAATCCAAGATGTCTGAGGGTGACGCCAAGTAGTGACGAGCCAAAGAAGAAATACAATACTTCGACAAGTGCGCGTAAATTGGGTCCAAATATCTGGTATGTGCAAAATATATTATTCATACAAGGTTTATACAAATAATCGGCATATCCAATTGTAAATTGCAATCAAACCACTCTCTTGGAACTGAGACATCCTTAGGCTAAAGACCTAAATGCTCATATGAACAATCTATTTATTATATCATTGTTTAGTCTCAGATATTAGTGGTAGGATTTGAAGGCGAGAGTTGCGTCTCCGCATATGAATTGCTATCTTTCATCCTATTTTAAACTCAATAATTTCAATTTATGCTTATTAAAAATCTATTGTAATTTTCAAACCTTAGTTCTGATTTATAATCCTTGCTCGACCCTGGCTGCAGATTATAGTTATACATTATTTCAGCGGACCATCAAGTAGTATAGCCGAGAGGGATATATTACCTCAGTAACATTTTGGTTTGTCCTTGTTGAAGGACACTTAGCATTAATTCTTTCAATTATTTATTGGAAGGATATTGTATCAGGATTATTTCACATAGCTTTTCCACCTCACTCTAGCGTGAATTGCGAGGGGAGTGCAACAAGCAAGAGTTGCATGTTCCGCACTCGATCTTCACTCGCGAGAGGGACTTAGCTGAATTATTCCTGATTTTTAATATATCTTTCTTTGTTGGATTATAGTTGCGTGAGCGCAAATAACAGCTATTCTGTGTACCACCCCGTGACTGTATTCCGCAAGGACAGGTATTTTCTTGTATGGGTATGAGCTGGAGTGGTGTGTCCCCACAATTCTTCGGGAATTTGCTTGACTGCAGCTTCCGGTCATCAAAAATTATTTTAAGCGCATATAAGGTACACACCCCCTCAAATCGAATGCCATAGTTTGTAGAGATTTTTCTCCATATTTCTCCTGGATTTCACAGGTACAAATTCTGAATTTAACTCTGAATCGGATAGATTGATTGAAGCACAGACAACTGAACAGACTGCTCATGCTAAGTTCCAAAACCACATGCTAGAATGCATAGGTATAGCGCCTAGAGAGTAGAGTGTTTCCCTCTCTACTTTCTCTGTTCTGTTCGCTCTCACTCATCATCACTCCCTCCATCCATCACTTCTTCATTCCTGCAACATCATCTACATGTGAGTGCTCGCTCCTTCACATAATATGCATGCTCAAATTGTCATTCCTCGACCTACATTAACTTTTTTATCTGGAATTGGCAGGTCTGGAATACCAGCTGAGAATTCGGCTTCCTTACTCAAAAATAATTCAATTTTACCAATTGCCTGTTTACTACTATTTTTATCATAATTTATCCTTGAAATTCTTGGTTCAGGTTGACTAATGATACTCCTGTATCCTTTTCTTAGTGAAGCTAGATCATGCTCACACAAAGTACTGGGCGGTTGACCCAAGGTCTCAAGTTCATAAAGTAAAGACTCTTTGCTTAAGGCTGTGCGACGGCTATTAATGTCGAATGTCTGCCACTAGATGTCGGGCACTGTATCGATGTTGTGACAGACTGCATGTGTGTGAGTAGACTACCCCCCTCACCGTAACGTCACTAACCCCCCACTCAATCATTCTCTAGACCCCTCTCACCAGCGTACTCTTCCGCACTCGCAACCCCACCAAAAACAAATACAACTTCTTCCTGCTACACAACTAGGAAATGATGAGCCTCACTTTTATATTATAACAAACTGTTGGTTTTGTACGGATTCTATTCTAACTTTCTTCGGGTCAAATAACACAATCTTTATTGGATCTTTATCACAGATCGTTCTCATCTTTTATTTATTTATTTATTGCTTAGCAATATTTTAGGAAGAATTCTGTTTTATTTAATGAAAGTAATTAGTTTTATGAAATTTAATAGTTCGCCATTACATTTTTCAGCGAAAAATTAAGAAATAACTGAATTTTGAGGCTAGATTTGATCAAATAATTTGATAAAACTAGGTTATCCCGGGTCGCACGAATGTGCGACTTTATTAAACTTTGTAAAATACTTTCCAAATGTAGATTTTCTACATACTTCTTCTTCTTTTCTTCTTCTTCTTCTTCTTCTTCCACTTCTTCTTTTTTTCTCCTTTTTCTCCTTTTTCTTCTTCCTCTTCTTTTTCTCCTTTTTCTTCTTCTTCTTCTTCTTCTTCTTCCACTTCTTCTTCCTCTTCTTCTTTTTCTTCTGCTTCTTCCTTTTCTTTTTTTTATCTTATCTCCTTTTTCTTTTTCTCCTTCTCCTTCTTTTTCTTTTTCCTCTTCTATTTATTCTTATTCTTTTTCTTCCTCTTTTTTCTCCTCCCTCTTCTTCTTTTTCTTCTTCCTCTTCTTTTTCTGCTTTTTCTTCTTCCTCTTCTTTTTCTTCTTCTTCTTTTTCTCCTTTTTCTTCTTCCTCTTCTTTTTCTGCTTTTTCTTCTTCCTCTTCTTTTTCTTCTTCTTCTTCTTCCTCTTCTTTTTTTTCTTCCTCTTCTTTTTCTCCTTTTTCTTCTTCTTCTTCCATTTCTTCTTCCTCTTCTTCTTTTTCTTCTGCTTCTTCCTTTTCTTTTTTTTATCTTCTCCTTTTTCTTTTTCTCCTTCTCCTTCTTTTTCTTTTTCCTCTTCTATTTATTCTTATTCTTTTTCTTCCTCTTTTTTCTCCTCCCTCTTCTTCTTTTTTTTCCTCTTCTTCTTCTTCTTCTTTTTGTCCTTTTTCTTCTTCCTCTTTTTTTTCTTCTTCTTCTTTTTCTTCTTCTACTTCTTCTCCGACTTCTCCTTCTTCTTCTTTTTCTTCTTCTTTTTCTCCTCTTTCTTCTTCTCCTTCGTCTTCTTCATCTTCTCCTCTTCCTTCTTCACCTTTTCTCTCTCTTTCCTCTCTCTCTCTTCCTCTTTATCCTATCCTCCCACCCTCTTCTTTTCCCTCTCTGAACAATGAAAAATAAACTTTTTGTTTTAAAACAGCTGATCATCAAATCATAAATTGAAATGTGAAAATTTTCAGCTCACCGATCCCTATGTTAAAGCAATGGAAAAAATTGAAACTTTGCTCGTTCATTGCTCATGTCCACTTTGATGACTTTCAAGACCTTATCAAACATCTACTCGATGAGATCTTTCAAATGAGACGTGAACGAACAACATCGGTCGAGAAACCACGGAGGAGTTGTCATCACAAAAAAACATGTTCGCCTATTTTATATAAAGATAAACGATTGTGTAATATCCCCCTGAGGATGGTCTGAAATTTTCTGATTTACCCTGAACTATCGTAATCCTTATTTTTTTAGTACTGTCCAGAGTCCCTCGCTATCCCTGAGCTATGACGTGTGCAGCTATATTAAAAATTAGGAGGGTAGTAATAATGCATTGTAATGTTAGATAAAGGAGGATTTTCAAGATTAACTTGTTCATTTTTAAATACGAACACAGCTGCGCTCGTCCTGGAATTTTCTCTTTCATCAAATTTATGATTAATATTTGAAAAATGTTCGAATTTCACCCCAATGCTGAGAAAACGTGGCAGTAAAAGTATGTTTTTTATACATTATGTATATTTTTTTTTTTCTCAGACTAACAGATTTTTCTAAAATTTGCTGTACATTCAAGGGGATTTTTCTACTTTCAATGCAGAAACTGCACATCGCTCCGATATGATAGCTGATCGTTATTGGACTTCTATAATTCAGTTAATAAGGCTGAATTATGAGTACTAAGCCCATAGGGTTTCATTTTGATATTGTAACGATATGCAAAAACTCTCCTTATATGAAAACTGAAAATAGTTTCAACGTTACACTTATCAAAACATTGTATTAAACTCTGTAATAAAAATACATGATCTCAAAAAATGTTTTAGATTTAGTTGAATAATTATTGTGCATGATGCGCACACTAAATATTTCCTTTTAATACGTGTTTGCTAGAAATAGTCATGGGAGTTCAATGACACTATTATTTTTAACAAACATAATTTTTTTCAAAACAAGATCCTGATCGTGAAACCAATAAATTTCAACCAAAAAAGTTGATTTTCAGAAGCATCATTTTCAGATATTCAGCCACCACCATCCCCAAGAAGCCAATTGTTCAAAACTTTCTTCTGCCAAATCTTATTCCACTTGAAAAGCTCTATTGAATGTTGAAAAGAATTTTTCAAAAATCTTAATATTTTAAATTTTAAATTTTTTGATCCCTTTTTTGGTTCGCTCGGTCAAACAATAGAGGTCAAATGTTCAAGCGGTCAAATGGAAACAGCATAATTCATAGTGAGTCAACTAAATTAGCCGACTGGAAATGAGAATTCTGTAGAGTAAAAATCACGTCATCTTTCACTAGTGCACAAAAATATAAAAAAGCATACATTCACACTGAATGAAAGGAGTGAGAATGAAAGATAGATTGGTATTCGTCAAAGATATATTGTTAGGTCTGATAAGAGAGAGAAAGAGCATGAGGGAGTGTGGAAAGATTCCACCTTTCTTGGGAAAAATAAATACTCTAATCTGCCATACGGAAGTAATCGCAATTATGGCCGTATTGTCAACATTAGTCAACATACGTCTACATTATTGATACTGTACTTGAAACACAGACACGCACACACACACACACACACACACACACACACACACACACACACACATTCGTTCCTCCTGCTTTGGAAAAATAATATGATATGCAATCACAATAATTGACCGAACGAAGAGAGGTCTCTGTATCGAGTCAACCGTTTGGGTTTGTCTGTTTGTAACATATTTACGGCTGAACGCGTGAACCGATTTATTTGAAATTTGGCATGAATGTTACTCTTAGTAATCCACGTGTATGTGTATAGCCATCAAAAAATTGAATATATATATATATAAACATTCATTATACATAAAAAATAGTGCTGCATATGAAGGATAAGAAAAAAAGAAAGGCAACCAAGCCTTCTTCTTTTGCAACATATCTAGATAAATAAAATTAGAGTTTTGTCTGTACATTTACCAGAATTATATATTTTTAATGTTTATAACATTAAATTATATATTAACTATAATAATGTTTTTCAAAAAGTAAATAGTTACTTTAAAAAACTAGGAACTATAATACACGCCCAGCTAGGACTAATGTTTTTCAAAAAGAAAATACACTAGTTACTATAAAAAATTGGAACTATAATAATGTTTTTCAAAAAGTAAATAGGCCTATTTACTTTAAAAAATTACTTTTAAAAATTGTTTTATACATCAACAAAAATAAAAATGTGTTTTATATAAACTTTTATATATAAATTTTTCTATTGGTAGAGATTTAGATTTTATTTTGGGGATGGCTGAACGGAGGAAAATTTTGTGAAAGGACTTTCATATAATGAAGCAATCAAAACAGTGTGGTACCATAGTTATTTTTTAAATTAAAAACGTTTTTTCAGGATGTTTTGTTTGTTAATTTCCTCATGCAATTTGATAAAAGGCAGATTAAATTGTGAAAAGGATTTATTTTCAAGTATATCGTACATCTAATGAAACAAAGTAGTTCTACTGGCGAGAGTGATAAATGCATAGTTATGGGGACACAGAATTTTTGTTTGGAGACTTGGTCCAAGAGTCAACATTGCTAGTCACTTTGCAACACATAACACTTTTTGTGCTGATTAGTTTCAGGCAATGTGAATGTAACTAAGAAATTATACATTATTAAAACGTTAACAGATATCATAAAATTGAAGAATTGGTTGTGGAATTTGGTTTTTCTTGCTTATGAATATTTTAGAAGCTTCAAACTGATTATATTGGTAAACAATTTACAACTAAGCAATAACATTCTTGTAGCTAGCCTACACGTATTCAATCGTAAATACCTTATTCTTTAGATTCATTCAGGAATAACTTTCAAATTATGGCAATTATAGAAGGACATAGCATTAATTGTAGAGAATGATATGAGGAAGATATTGAAATTTATTTCATTCCAATATTTTTATTAGTAACCGAGATATGAACAATTTACGGAAGCGTTGCAATACGAAAAGCTAGGCTGGGCAACAGTTCCCTAATCGAAGTCCGTTCAGCTATACGATAAATACAAGGCTGCACTAGCATTTCTGGAGATGGAGTTATGAGTCACAGGAAATGGTGGGGAAGGTGGCTACGATTAGCAGTGCGCTCCTGCCCTTCTTGCAAGTGCGGGCGCTGTATATCGTCCGTTAGTGTGCGTAGCGAGCTCAGCAGGCGTAAAACCATGCTTGAAAGGTACACACAACAAACGGTTATTATTGCGATGATAAAAGTGTTGAGCATTCAATGTATTCATCATGAACAGCGCTAGCAGATCGGATAGATTTGAAGCCTATCAAACAAACATTTAGTATGAAAAAAAGTGTTTAAAATGCATATAAATTTTTATTTTTTGAGATTCTTAAAAAAAAAGTTGACGTATTTTTTGCTATAGTAAAAAGGAGACTTGTGTATATATTTTTTTAACTTTTTGATTAGTAGTTTTTATGTGGTCTGTGTACCATTATCCTCAAAAAAGCCACTTTTTAAGTCCCATTCTGAACAAACGGGAGATGATAAAAAAAATTAATCCTATACATTATGTCCTAAGAACCTGTCTAATGATTTGGAAGAAGAAAAAAAAATATTAAAAAATTTTTTTTTATCGATCGCTCAACCTTAATGCGGTTTAATAGCATTAGGCGGCTTGTGGGACCGAAATATCAGACAGGCTCAGCGATTGAGCCCTTGTTTCTCAACTGTAATTGACATCATTTGAAGGGTGAAACATGACTGATACCCTTCACTCTGATACCACCCCCGAAACAGAGAGAGGGTTCGTTAGCTAGCTAGTGGGATTTAGTAGAGACATCATTAGAAGGTCATCTGCTGTTCTCGATCTGTATAATCGATAAAATGTAAATTAATTTAAATTTAATATATATTTATAGTATATTTTATATATTTTTTTCGTAGAATAGTTTCTTTCAACTATTTTGATGCTTATTTTTAAGTATAGTATAATTTTATATATATTTATAAGTAGAATAGCTTCTTTTAACTATTTTGATGCTTATTTTTGAGCTACAAATACATCTGAAATAGAACAAGATCTAAAATAGACCCTGCGGAACCGTCGTGAAGCTGGCCCCACCCAAAACGGCAGAAACTATAAGTTGTATATCATGAGATACTTCAGAGTTTCTGCTATTTAATGCCGCAAAAATAAATTTTCTGCTGTTTTCAGGAAAAAAGTTATTCAACTTTAAAAAAGTCAATTACTGGGTGGGGCCAGAATCACGCTGCCCCACCCACTTCGCAAAACTTAATAAAGCACATATCAATAGTTTCTGCTGAGTTTCTGCTATTTAATGCCGTAAAAATAAATTTTCTGCTGCTTTCAGAAAAAAAGTTATAGCCAATTTAATTTTTGGGTTAATGAAACTTAATTCGCTGTAACTCGGTTAATATACACATTACAATAACGGGCTAAGTGTCAATCTTTACTATTAAGCCATGGCTACCGTTTGAAACCAACTGTTTCTGAAACCAACTGAATTTTTTAGATGTTCACTTTCATTCGTCATAGAACAGCTGATTCTCGCATCTTATAGGCCTACAACTGCTGGTTGACGTCACATGCTGCCAGCCATCGATAACTCAACACAGAGCGTGATAATTATTTCCAGTCTGTTGTGGAGGTCCTTCTCATTAATTCTCTCTCTCACTCACTCGCTCGCTCACCCACATCCTTTTCATTCTTCATCTTTCCATAATGTCTCCGTCTTCATCACTACGTCCAATCATTTCTCACTTCCCCATTTTGTTAATCAGCTTCGGCACTATTTACAGACCTTCCCGCTGTTACACAGCCTTTAATATCCATATCTTTATAATTTGCAAATTTTCTAAAGAGCAGATAACTGCAGATTGATTTTTCTATTATAAGCGATTTTTGATAACGCTTTGTTATGTTTCAAAATAATAATTGGGTTTGAAACATTTTTGGAGACTAAGATTGTGTCATTCCTTATGTGTCCGAAAATGTTATCTTAGTGTCCAAAAACGTTCTCTTTAATATCCCAATTTAAAATTCACTTGAATTGCTGAACTGAAACAAAAAAAAAAAAAAATTGCAGTTGTTTTCACACCTCTAATAGAAATATGTTAGTTCTATTACCTGTATTCCATTCTTCCACAGAAATAGCTATCAACTGTTCCTATAAACAAAAATCTTTGTCGCTATAGCCTATTGCCTAAATTATGATTGCTCACCTTTTTCAAGAACAAAGAACCGTTACGTATAGGCTATAGAATCTCTTCTCATGAGTACTGGATAAAGACTCATTAAACGATTTGAGCTACTAGCTCAAATTTGACGATTTTTTGCGGGCCATTTGTAGTTATTTCTGTCAGTTAATATTTTCAATTTTCAGCCAATTCTCAAAATCAATTGAACTTTCGATATTCTTTTACTTTTTAAACAGAATTTATCAAAAATTTGAAATTACATTTTTTCGAAATAGATAAAAATCATACCTAAGTACTTCTTATTAACTCACAAAAGGGAGGATGTGGTGCAAGAAAGGAAGTTGTTTCATATCACAAATTGAAATATGCTTGGTAAGGGAATTTGATCATAGTGTATTAGTTTGAAAAGAAAATTATGAACTATAATTTTAAAATAACAATGAGAAAAGATTTTCAAGTAATTGTGGTATTGGAGCTAACCCCCGGCAACCAGTTGTTAACCAGTTATCTCAAAAATTCGGTTACTCAGTTGGGGGTTGATGTACAAATTTTTTTATAGCTGGTACTAAATAGTACGAAATAGGTTCTAAATATTGGCATAAATTGTTTGAACAAATTCAGACATGGCCGGGTCAGCGACATGCATGTCCATTAACCCACACAAATAGTAAATGGAAATCATTGTGATTTTAGCCGATGAATATCGGGAGACAATGCTTGCTAATTTCATGTATATAGCCTTGCTCCAGCACCAGCCGGTGACTAGAGAAAATAGAATATTCTATTCCAGCGGTTCCCAACCGGTGGGTTGCAGAAGAGTTACAGGTGGGTTGTAACTATCCTAAAACTATCAGAAACCATGGAATAAACACTATGAGAGAAGATGAGAAAAATCAAATTGTGTTTTGATTGTTTTCTTGGTTCTTGACTTTGGCATCTGGGGCAGACTACAGAAGAACTGCATCTCTCCCAAGCATAGGCGTAATAAGTGGGGAGGGGGGGGGGGGAGGGGGGAGGAGTATTGGGGACGTAACCCAACATTGCTTAGAAAAATTGTGAGAAACAATTTGAAAAACTAAAAATTTGAAAGATCATTCATTCAATTTGAAGCTAGGGTGAAGGAACCGGCAGCTGACACCTTAGTGAGCCAATTCATGAATATTATCTATTTACTTTTGGGCTATTGTACGGATTAATAAAAAAATGTTTACAATCTATTTATTCAAGTCTTTTAAATGGCTGATTGAAATTGGGGACAATTTAGATACTAATTTCAACAAGAAATTTTGATTTTAAAATCACTTGATATCTATACCAATAGCTGACACCTCTATTTTTGGTCACCTCCAGTAGCTGACATACCTTGACACCAGTAGCTGACATACCTTGAATGAGCTAATTTAATTTTATATATCAAATAGTAATCATACATATAAAACATACTAGAGATTGATATTAACAATAATTAAAATAATGATAATGTCTAATATAGCCTATTTGATGATTAATAATATATTAATAATTAATAAGCATAGTAGAGAAATTTGAAAATCAATAATAATAGCTTAAGAGTCCTCATTGTAATCAACTAGTTCGCTCATTTTCTTCTATAACGAACAGTTAAATTTTAAATCACACAAACTTTTTGACCACATTATACAGAAACCACAGCTCTTCTAACCAACAAACCAACATCGATATTTATGATGCCTTGAAGATGGTTTTCAACAACTCGAAAACGTTTGGCCTACAAAGTAAGTGAAATACTACTTATTCTTAATAAAAATTTGACTGCAAGTCGTTGAATTCACTTGAAAAGTTAATACTAACAACGCAGTTCGTCATGGAACAAGAAATCCAGGAATTCAATTGAAATCAATGAGTAGGCCTCAATCCATGGCCAAGGAAGAACTAGAACAATGTAGAATGGTCATCATATATACATAGTGTTCACATTCACTACAATATCACCTATTATATTATTAATTTATGTTTAAATGGAATCATTTGAGAAAGCAAAGCAATGTGTAATAGATGTGGAAATTAATTATATCCAACAGCCTTGCTATACTGAGCGACTGTAGTTGTGGTCGCGCGCCACAATTGAGGCTCAATTAAGTCAGCCAAGCGCTTTTGTCAGCGTTTGGTTCCTTTACCCTGTATGAATATTGTATAATATGTATTATATTTATATTCTGAGAAATTTTTTGAAGGGAGTAATATGTAAGAGTAATTGACCGTGGGAGGGGTTAGTAAACCCCCCACCCACTGAGTCAACTCTATTTACTCCACTCTATTTTGTCCACTGCTCCCAGATGACTCACACAGATTCGTGTGAACCTGTTAATTTTATCAATTACAATCTAAAAACTCAAGGGTCTTTGGTGCGTTGTGCGATGAAATGGGAAGTGAGCCAGTGGCGCACCCAAGGAAGGGGGATTAGAGGGCTTAAGCCCCCCCCCCCCCAGAACCCGAGCTCTTTGAAAAATTGTTAATAATTTTTAAGATAATTTATTATGGAGAATATGTGCTGTAGGCTGATTAGTGTTGGTACATGTCATGTATTCAGCTTTTAAAGTAGAATAATGTTCATAACTAGTGGCTTCACATGGGGGGCTTTGGGGCTCAAGCCTTTCCCTCAGGTCCTGAAATCCTTATCAAAACGTTGATAATTTTCAAGCGAATTGGCTGTGTGTAATATGAACTCTAGGCTGTACATTTCAAACTTGTTTAAATAGGATAGTGTTTATAACAATTAACAATATCGGTATACTATTAAAAGGAATATTAATGAGTGACTACCATAGGTGGAAATAGAGTTTGTAGCCTGGCAGAATTAAGATTTGACCAGGCGGCTGGGTAAAGATAATTCGTCTCACTCATATTAATCTGGCAATCATTTAACCAATAATTACAGGACCTCTAGCCTCTAGAACCTCCTAAACCTGTAATACATTTAACGTTACAGTAGATTAATAATATAATATTTTTCGGAAGGTGAAGCTCAGATAGTTCTGAGACCTGTGCGTGGGTAATGTAATGTGTTGAATGTTAATGTTTGATAAGTTGGACCCACAGTTTTAGGTGAGTTCCGAATCATCGGCAAGTGATTTTATAGCTGAGAACCCTCTTTTTTGGTGGCCGATCTATTCGGTCACCCTTACCCTAGGAATTTGCAGCTTATCTTATCTGACTGAACAGGTACCTGTTACGGTTCGCGGCTAACAATTTCCTAAAAAAGGTTACAGGTTTTTGCGAAAAAAATTCAATATAATTGCAAAAGTTTATTCCTTTTTAAACGCTTCAATACAGAAAGAAATACAGCAAAAGAGTGAAGTTATCATTTTCAATAAGAGATCAATAAATTAGCAATCATTCAGAAAACTTTAGGCTTCTAAAGCCCTCATTTAGGTGGTGAATTGAATGCATTCGTTGCGAAATGGACTGTAAAATTATTTAAAACATTAAGTACTGCGATTTGTTTTTGAGGATGAAGCCCACGTAGGTCTGAGACCTGTGCGTGGGTAAAGAGTTGGATGATGGTGATTGATGAGTTGGACCTACAGTTTTAGGTGGGTTCCAAACCACCGGGAAGTGATTTTACAGCAGAGAACAGTGTCTTTTTTGCTGGCCAATCTAATCGGTCACCGTTACAAACAGGACCTACGAGAACGCAGCTTATCTCTCTGATTGAACAGATACCTGCTACGGCTCGCGGCTATCACTTCCCTAATTATAAAGTTATATGAAATATGCAAAAAAAGGCCAAAAGAAGGCGTTTTTAAGATTGAAGGTTATGAGCTTGGTTATTGATTTCGAATAAAGCACCCAGAGTTTAATAAACCAGAACTTAAATTGGATCAAAAACAGAAGAATAGCAAGTGGAAAGCATCTGTGCAAAATCAGTATGCTTTGATTAAAAAAAACTCGACTTTATAAAATTTGGGACCGTTCTTGACTATTGAGTACATTCATATTTAATTTTTGACAAATGCCTTAATGATGAGGTTTGGTTAATAAAGTTAGCTTACTTAGCGTATATTCTTAGTTCTCTAAATACTCTTAGTTTGACCTTAAGAAAAAGATATTCACAAATTATTTGTGCAAGACAAAATTGATGCTATACTATCAAAGAGATACAATGGTGGTCCGATAACATTTAGAAAAATGTATTATTTGATGACTTACGACTTCTGAACGATTTTTTTGATGATAAAATTATTACAGAACTATCAAAGTAAATAAAGAAACTTCCAAAATGATTATGATCATCTTAAAGCCTTGGCTTCTGAACTAAAACACTACCTTTCTTTCATAGAAGAATGAAAACAATGGATTGAAAATCCATTTGATGAGGACAACAAACTTAAATAATCTCAGCCTTACGACCTCCCAGTTACTCTTTTAAATCTTAAAATATTACAGTAACTGAACATTTCTTACACATTTTCTCTTAACAATATGAGTTATTTAACTATTCACAATCGTAGTATGTAGATACATCAATTTAAAATATTTTAACAAAATTAAATTCTTTCTAAAAATAATACTGTATTCATCAAATTTTTTATTGCAAAATAAGAAGTCTGTTCTATGAAGTTTTATATTCAAATACTGAGTTTGAAATGTGTGGCTATTTTAGGTTTCCCTTTATTTTTTGGGTGAGTTTTTTGAAAAACCAGTAATTAATTATTTTGCAGGAAAATGAGCTCATTGAACTGCCGCGATTCTATCATTTAATCAGGCTATAAGGAGAAAGATTGAACATCATTTTGGATGGTGATGAGGATAGAATATCAAACAATATCCGTAATTGCGATGAGATTTCTGATGGTATTCACCACCCAGGGGCGTATTCAAGGGAGGAGTCCCCGGGTCCGGACCCCCCCCCCCCCCCCCATTTTAGATGACTAAGCACTAGATAGAATGCTTTTTTGCTGTAGGAAATGTTCTTGAGAATAATTCTATACCAGTGATAATAATTCTAGTGAACAAAATTTAATCTAGACGGAATTAATATTACAATATTGGAGTGTTGAGAACTAAGCATCGTGGCTGTTATTGTATCCATTATTGTAGCATGTTTAGACTATCTTTATACGTTAGAGGAGAGAACTTTAATGTATGGTACATTATCGAGAAAGAGTGGGTTAGAATTTCATAACAAAACTGGGAGAAGTCATTAGTCTAGAAAAAACGTATTATAGTAGCATAGCTCGCAAATGTTGACATTGTGAATTCTTTTTCCATGATAAAATAACAAAATGATTTTATAGACTTCCGTTTGAGCTTTTCAACTGTCCAGAAGTGGACAGCTCAGTTTCTGCGTGGATCACGGTCGGTGTTGAAGTAAAATTAATAATTTCGTTTTCGGTCCTGGTACAATGCCATACAATCTTGCATTTATACAAGTTTTAATAGAGATTAAAACAATTGCTGCCATTTAATATTAGTTTTCAATTTTTCAATTATTGGATTTTTAATTTTTCGTTTTAAGTTTGTTTTGGCTGAAAAAAGAAAATATCCATTACTTTTACGCAAAAACAGCTAAAACATTAATAATTAAAGAAACATTGACTTCATCCTCAAACAGTAGTTGTGATAGTTTAGAAATCAATCAGGTGTGGGATTTCTTCATTTGTTGAAACAAATTAATTGAATCCAATCTCAGGGACTTGACTCATAATTTCTTTGAGAAATTCATGAGTCTTGCTGGTGAGAATTGGTAAGTACACATAAATTTAAAGAATTAACACCATTTTCTGCAAATAATAAATTGAAAACGATATTGATTTTCCCAATATTGGATGGTGCACACACAATTCAAAAGTACACTGTGTCTCATTTGTTGCTTTCTGTTCTTCTCATTTAAATACTTATCAAAGTTGATCAGTGGTAGTTTTGATATGTGCTGTTTCAAGTTCATTTTTCAATACAGAGACAATATGATTATTTTTCCAGACAACATTATTATTATCAATCCATGAATTGTATTTCGAATCAAAGCCCAACCATTTTACATACAATTTGTTAACTTTCTTCTCTAGTACACTCTCAATAACATACACATCAGGGTACTTGGTTTCTTCTTTCCATACTCATAGAATGCACCCTTTTAATGAAATGAAATAAATTTTATTCATCCACAACAATTTACAATAAACAGAAAAACAGTCTCTTATCACAATGAAAAAGATCTATATACCATATAGATAACACATAAAACTCTGCTATATAAAAAAAAAAACAAGCTACATAATACATTAAAAAAAACACACTAAAAATCGTAATAAGGACAAGACTCTTTTCCTTAGATGAATAAAAGAAAAACATCCCGAGGCCTAGCCTGTGTGGGATGGTATGCAAATTCTTACTTAAAGTAGAGAACTAGATATAGATGGTGCGACCGACCGGTCATTTATTAATACATAATTATAGGGTAGCTAGACATACAAGGAATCAAATTAGACTTCAAACATTTAAGAAGTTATACAATAATGTTATTAATGCATAATAATAGGATTACTAGACAACGTCCAAATCGAATTGGACTTCAAACAATTAATAAGGTAGATGAATGAATATAGGGTATATGCAATAAGGTATTGAATGAATTAATAATATACAATGAATAAGGTTCACATAATACATTGAACCTCTACGTGAAAAAGCCATAATGAAGTAGAAGTTTTTCAACTTTGGTGAAGCTTCTCTATCAGTTTCTTTTTTTAAATTGAATTAGGGATGCAAAAAAGTATTTACATCGTCTAGCTCGATAAGGTACTCCTTCACTGTTTTGAGGAAAATATATTTCTTAGAAATAGATCTAATATAAACCGGTAATAAATTATAAAATTTTGGAGCCAAAAAAGTATAACATTTTTTAAACAACGTTAAATTTGGTCTTGGAATATTCACATCCAATCTATTTCTTAAAACATAATGTAGTCCAGGTCTTTCACACCTTCGTTCTGTACTGGCTCTGTCGAAAAAAATCTTCAATACCTTATAAATATATAAATTTTGGAATGTCAGTATTCTCATTACTCTAAACAATGGACGAGTGTGTTCTAAATATCCTGCATTACAAGAAATACGGATAAAGGACTTTTGTAGTATAACTATTGGTTTTACTGTTGTATAATATGCTCCTCCCCAAATGGATAATCCATATTGGAGTTTGGAGTCGACAAAAGCAAAATACAACACCCTCATTACATCAGGGGGGCATATAGATTTGAGCATATAAAATATTCTTGTTCATTTCATCATCTTTTTTTTAATATACGTAACATGTGGCTTCCAAGTAAGATTACTGTCCAACATTAGTCCTAAATATTTTGTTTCTTCAACTTGCTCAATCGTAGTGCAATCACAGTTAGTGGTATTTCGTGGTATTAGTGGTATTTAGTGGTATTATTCGTGATATTTCAAATGTATCGTTGTCTTCACCTATTCCCTTCACCTTTCATCTCACATGAGATGGGTGCCGAAAAATATGTTTTTTTTTTTAAAACATGGAGTTTCGAAATTTTAAAATGGGTTTAGCAACTTTTTAAAATTAAAAAAAAACATTCGTATATGTATTGTGTAATAAGTAGTACAGTATAATACTTAATTAATAAATTGAAATAGTTTAAAATTGGTGAACTACGGCGGCTGTGATACAAAGTGAATAAAAGTTTTAGGATTTGATTGCCGGGGCGGGGGGGGGGGGGGGGGGGGGGGTTAGTCAAGGAGTGTTGTATGTAGGTAAAGTGGACCCCCCTTGAAAAATTTCTGGATAAGCTTATGTCACCACCATATGAAAACGCCCTTTTTTAATTTTCGCTTTCATAAAAAACAAATACGGAAATCAACTCAAGGTTGAAAGTGATTCAAGATTAAAAAGATTGAAAATACCTTCATTCAACCCTGACATTGACGTTTTAGTGCAAACGAAAAAGTCTTGAATACATTAATCCTCATTACTTAATAAACAGCAATTTGACTTATTAAAAGGTTGTGATAACAATTTTCTTAACTGTAATCATATCAAAGCCGTATTAATATATTTTGATTAAAAAATTAAAATGGTTTCTGAGTAAGCCTACTTTTATAACATTCTAGTTCTTTTTCTCACCTATATAGGAGCATTTTTTAGTGAGTAAGAAATCACTTGTTGCATATATTGCAAGCATTGGGGAAAGTGGGAGAATACCATGCAGTGGGGTAATACCGTACACCCTATTTTTGAATCTTCTGGTAGTAGTTAGTAGCACGTGATGACATTCCACAATAATTGCTTTAATGGGAGTGGGCCGCTTCGATACGCAACACACATCACCACATACAGCAGCCGGCTGTGACGTCATATTACAAATAATCTAGAAAAATTGATTACTCCGTTGGGGTTGATGTATTAAATTAATAATTCAACTTGACACACAACTCAATATAATTGAAACTTATTATAGATACTACTAAGCACATACATACCAAAGAGTAAGTTGAGTTACCCCACCACTAGTAGTTCTGTGAAGAGTAGTCCTCACGCAATAAACCCTTCAAATATCTGAAAGATATTTTGCGAAATTTTACCCATTGTCCACTTCATATTAGGGGGAGAACAGGACAGGGGGAGCTGATTTTTTTGGAGCATTTTGTTAGCTTTAACTTTGGTGAGAACAGAGAAATTGATGAATCTTAATTATCGTTTCCAATGTATAAGCGAAAAACCGAAAAATTGTACCCTTTTTAAACCTGACTTGAGTTTTTGACTTTTGTAGTTATGGTTTCCAAGTTCTCTTCAAAATCGTTTAAAAACCTTATTTTAAAAAAACCTAAATCTTATTATTTTGTGTATTATGTAACTATGTGCATTACTAACCATGCTCAAATGTGTTTAGAATGCACAAATTCAAGTGTAACTTTAAAACATTTCCTGTGGGGGGGGGGGATCCCTGAACCCCACTTTTGCTGGGAGTTAAACCATACCCCCAGACCCACGGTAAGTTACAGCTCCGGTACTTCTCAATTCAGAAATTAAGCCTTGTTCTGGCATGTATGTACATTAGTAGTAAAATTGTCTTAAATGACCGGTCTATGCTGATGTGTCATTAACCGAGATACAGCCAATTAATTTTCGTTGACCCAAAATTTAATTGGCTATAACTTTTTTCTGAAAGCATCAGAAACTTTACTTTTCATTGCATTGAGTAGCAGAAATTCAACTGAAAATTTTGACATATATTGAATTGAAATTTTTGAAGTGGGTGGGGCTGGTTAAAAATAACATTGGTTTAAATGGCAAAATAGTTTTTGCTATATCTTTTTTGCTGGTGTAGCTACGGCTATGCTGTTAATGTCATTTGATAGCCACTGTTTAGCAGTAAAGATTGACACTTAGCCCGTTATTGTAATGTGTATATTAACCGAGTTACAGCGAATTAAGTTTCATTAACCCAAAAATTAAATTGGCTATAACTTTTTTTCTGAAAGCAGCAGAAAATTTATTTTTACGGCATTAAATAGCAGAAACTCAGCAGAAACTATTGATATGTGCTTTATTAAGTTTTGCGAAGTGGGTGGGGCAGCGTGATTCTGGCCCCACCCAGTAATTAACTTTTTTAAAGTTGAATAACTTTTTTCCTGAAAACAGCAGAAAATTTATTTTTGCGGCATTAAATAGCAGAAACTCTGAAGTATCTCATGATATACAACTTATAGTTTCTGCCGTTTTGGGTGGGGCCAGCTTCACGACGGTCCCTGCGGAACCGTACTTTGAATGGATGCAATTACCCCTTTCCAAGGGTGAAACCTCTTGAACCTCATTTTGCACTGCACCGCATTAATTATTACAATATTATTATCATTTTTCATCATTGCCTTTGGAACAGTGTTTTAACTCATTTTTGCACTGCACCGCATTTATTATTACAGTTTTTTTATCGTTTGTCATGATTACCTTTAGGACAGTGTTTTAAATCGATTCATTTTCCCCTCTCTTCTTAGTTCTTTCCCTCCCAAAACTCTTCATTATTTGACTATGTTCCTGTTTCCTTCCTTCTCTCCATATTTTTCCAGATATTTTTCTATTTAATTTCAAAATTTTATGTTAGTAATCCTACTTCTGAATATGTTCCTCGACTTATTAATTATCCATGAAATAATTATATTACATTGTACATTAAATAATTTCAATAATATTATTATCATTATGATGTAAATTTTACACATTGTTTTATACATTATTTCGCGATAATGTGAATAAGTTCCACATTAATTTTCAGATACCCTAAACGTCTGAAACGCTCTTTTGACTGGTGTGCCGCCTTATACTGGCGAGTACGATAATTGCATTTGCTGCAAATGATACTAATGAATTGATGGCTTTTGGCCTTCGGTAATAATAAGCCCAATGACGCCGGTCGCCAAGAACAAAGGCGGCCAAATCAAGAAGAAGTTATTCTCATCTTTGATTGGTCCTCTGATCTTTGTTATTTAAGGGGGGGGGGGGAGTGAGGGGCACATTGGCGGGGTCCTCTTTGCTAGCCGCAGGTAGGTAGTCACCGCTCTTAAAATAATAATAATGGGCTAGTCGGCCATTGACTGCACATTCAATAAATAACATATCTATAGATTTCAATATGTGAATACAATAATGATTATGATGACGATGATAATGATGATTGATCGTGAGAAAAGTGCCACGTGTAAATGCCACAGGTGTTGGACCCAGCGCAAATAGAAACGAAGGCTTGGTGACGTGATGCGGAGTGACTTTTTTGAAACACAGAATTGGAATGCTCAGATAGAAGCGAGAAAACAATATTTTTTTTGTTTTTTTTTAGGATGAAGCTCACATAGGTCTGAGACCTGTGCATGAGTAATGAGTTGGATGATGGTGATTTATGAGTTGTACCTACAGTTTTAGGTGGGTTCCGAACCACCGGGAAGTGATTTTACAGCAGAGAACAGTGTCTTTTTTGCTGGCCAATCTTAATCGGTCACCGTTACAAACATTTTGTTTTAAACTGACTGACTGCAAGTCGTTAAATTTACAACAAAAAGTTAACAATATTTGTATTAATTATTATAAAGAAAATTACTTTTTTAAGACAATATTGATGTATTGTATGCCGCAACACATAGTCTTTAAATAGGAAAATTATTGTTTTATATAGGAGAATTATTATTGATAAAACATATTCCGTATTAATTAAGTTAAACTGTAAGGATTTTGATTATATTTTGAAAAATAAAAATTATTTGTTTATTCGATAGCCTATTTTGTGCAATTTCTAAAGGAATTGTTCTTATGCATTTTTTTAAAATCGTTTTTCATATTAACTGGTAAATTTTCTAATTTTCTGGCACAAATTTGCCCGGCGAAAGTGCACGTCCATTAATAAAAGGAGTATCAAGGTGTGTCTTGATTTTGTCTCAAAGAAGAAGGAAGATGATCTAGAATACTCAATAATTATTCCTTACTTTTTTATGAAATATTCTCAATGCAACTATTTATACAATTTCCAGGGGCAACGTTCTTGAACAAATCAGGTCCGTAGCTGGGGCAGTTGGGACATTGCCCTGGGTCTAAGGGGGCCCGAAATACACTTGAAAAAGGAGCCCCGAACTAACTTCCTGTCTCGGGGCCCCCAGATATCTAGCTACAAGCCTGGAACAAACCCAAAATGTGTTTTAATTAAGCTACCAGAGACTCATTTCAGCACCAGGATTACGGTACTCCCTTTGAGGCAAAATATTTTCCATGAGACAATATCATTTTCAGTGTAAATACGGAAATATTGACTAAATATTGAATTAAAGACTGGAAATATTGAATAAATAGTTATCAAAAGTAGGTATATCCTCGTATAATGTAATATACAATAGTATAGTGTAATACAATGTAATATATCCAGAAGAACAATAATATTGATACATGTCATCTCTCACTATATGTCATATTATGTCATCTCTCACTTAATTACCCACGCCGAAGTCTCAGACTAAGCTTGTCTCAGAATATGTGGGCTTCATAAGCAATAATAAAAAGGTCATGCGCTCACGGGCTCGATTCCGCGGGTTCAGTCAGACATATTTTTTGTTACCATTCATCTCATCACCCAAGCACAAATCTCAGACTCATATGGGCAAAAAAGTTTGCTTATCAAGCTTTTTGAATGAAAAATATCCACTGTATTTCGATAAAATATAATACAAGTATAATACTTGTTTAAGTCGTAATCCGTAGCAGGTATCTGTTCAATCAGGTGAAGGTAAGCTACTGGGCAACTCTTTGTAAGGGTGACCGATTAGATTGGCCAGCAAAATAGATTCTATTCTCTGCTGTAAAATCTTTTTATTCTTATTCTTCGGAGGATGAAGCCCACATAGGTCTGAGACCTGTGCGTGGCTAATGAATTTGATGATGGTGATAGATGAGTTAGACCCGCAATCACTTCCCGGTGGTTCGGAACCTACCTGAAACTGTAGGTCCAACTCATCAATCACCATCATCCAATTCATTAGCCACACACACAGGTATCAAACCTATGTGGGCTTCATCATCTGGAAAAAGAAAGAAAGTATACCCAAGGTTTCGCTTATCAAACTTAGTAAACGAAAATTATCCATGTTGAGTGACAAAATTCACTTCAGAACTGCGTACCCCGGTAGCCACGAGGAGTTTTTGTCAGTTAGGGCCCCAGATAAGATCTAATCGATGGGTGCCCGCCCTTTCTTGTCCCGGAATTAAATGTTTTTCTGTCGCCATCACAGACCACAGTTTGGCCCGAAATTATTATTATGGGACGCTTAGATAAATCTTCACACGCCATAGCTGTATTAGTGGCACATCAGAACAGATAATATCAGGCCGACGTCGATTTTTGAGCCATCATCGTAATGGAGGCCAGCTTAAGAAACATTCTCCGCGTTTCGGAAACGACCACGAACAAGACAAACAAGAGAGAAACAAAAAAGAGAAACAGAGAGTCAGGTATCCCTCCTCTGTAATCCTTGGTAGTCGTTTGAAACCTCACGTCTGAAAAATTGTTCCTCACCTCTCTATCTTGATTTCAAATTACCTCACAGTTGTAACAACTCACACACAAAAAAAGGACAAGCAAAGAAAAATATTAAACAACTCATCAAGTAAAACACACTCATCATCCGTTAAGCTCGTAGTAGTTTACTGCACTGCTACTGGTACCTTCATCCGTCTTGTAATGAAATTTTTCATTTCAAACTCCCGACAAAAAATGCACCTCGTTTGCTAGCTGTGTAGAGTCCTTCCTGTTAGCTCCGATTCACTTTGATACGAACTTTTTTCGAGGATGATAAGAAAGAGAAAGATGGATGAAGAAGGAAGTTAGATAGAGTAAGGAGATAGAGAAATAGAGAAAGGAGATGGATAGAACGAGAAATAGTGAGAAATTAAGAAGAAAAAAGAAAGAGACATAGAATAGAGAAAGGAGGTGAAAACGAGAAATAGTGTGAAATTAAGAAGAAAAAAGAAAGAGACGAAGAATGAGAGAAAGAGATAGAGTGAGAAATTAAGAGGAAGAAAGAAAGAGACAGAGAAAATGAGAGAAAGAGTGAGAAATCAAGAGGGAGAGGGAGAATGAGAGAGAAAGTGAGAAATTAAGAGAAAGAGAGAATGAGAGAAAGAGTGAGAAATTAAGATGAAGAGGGCGGATGATAGAGGGAAATAAAGAGAGGGAGAGAGAAAAAGAGAGCGAGGAAGAGAGGAAAACGGAAATAAAGAGAAAAATAAGTATTAAGTAGGATAGGAGGACTGCACTCACTGAAGATATTATAACACAGTTTGGGCAGACAACGTATAGTGGTGCAATTGAGCTTGGAAAAGGTGAATGAAAAATACATCAAAAAACTATTTTCATTCTGGCGCCTGTAGGTTGATTCAGGAACCGTCGAGTAATGAATTAAAATGAACGTTTCATTCACTCTTCAAAGTTGGAAATCAGATGATTTCTTACAGCTTCATACTTGGAAAAATGGAGAGCATTATAGTACCTGAGTTGTGGTACACTATAGTGAGAGATAATAGACATTTTCCTCAATGGAGAGCAGTAGAGAATGATGAACATTATCTGTAGAATTTGGACTGCTATTTCAACCAGTCTATATATAGTACCTACTATATTTCAACCAGTCTATTCATTAATAATGTTACGGGTTCTATGTCTAAAATAACGCTGGCAACACTTGAATTTATCACTCGCACTTTATTTACACAAATAATCACAACACTCACTGATCAGTAATGTCTTACAGAAAAATAAGCAATTAAAAACAGATAAATCGATATTGTTCAACTAATAACGAGATCTCAATAAACTGTAAAAAAATCAATCACTAAAAGTTAAAAGGCCGATCTAATATTAAATAACAATTGTACAATAAACTATCCAATAATATTCAAAAAGAAACGTCGAAAAAGAATAATTAACTTACGTAGCACTAGTCCGTAATACAATAAAAACTATTTAGTAGCTCACTGGTAAGAATTAAACAGGAAAAAGAATTATCACTATAGGCACAGAGAAGGAATTATTACTATATAGGCACGATATATAGAACTGTCACAACTTGTTTATCATGACGAATTTCAAACAGGACTGAACTAATTTACAAGAGTCTACCTCTATTTATATAATTTTCCATAATTGAGATATCTCTGGATTTTTCTATCATCTTCTAAATAAATAAATAAGGAAACTCGCACTTTCCACAATATTCGATAAGATTCCATCAATGTCTAATCAAACAATTAGAACATTCTACAAAGTAAAAAGTAAACACCATAAAAGTGTCAAAAGCAGAGTAATTAATTGCTTAAAAGTAAACATAGATATTACATTTTTTTTTTTTTTTTTTTTTGTAGATTACGTCTTGAAGACTCCAGTTAAGGAGTATAAGACAAGTCAGATCAACAATATTATACACTAGATACCATAATTACTTCCAATTAGTTGAGGTGAGGCTTAATTTTGATGTGAAAGGAACTCTTGTACACTATAAAAAGCTTTATCAACTAAATATTTCTTCAATTGTTTTTTAAATATTTCTATATTTTCAAGACTCTTCAAAAACTGCGGTAGCTTGTTGTAGAATTTCCTACCAATATAACTAGGTTTTTGTTTGAATAAGCTACTATTGTGACTCACCAAGTGATAATCTCCTCGGCGTCTTGTATTATAATCATGTACATCAAGATTTTGGTTAATATCATTCGTTTTTACATATAAAGTAGCTTCATACACATATAAGCAGGGTACAGTTAGGAGACCAAGTCTCTTGAACAACGGCCTACATGAATCTAATCTATTTACTCTTTCTATACACCTAACCGCTTTCTTTTGGATCTTAAACATAGTAGATAACACCGAGAACCACTGCTCCTTCTTCCTCTCTATTCTTGCTACAATAATATAACAAAAATTATTGAAGTTTGCTCTTTCAGACTACGTAATTCAAATTTTCATAATTATGAATTCTCATCTACTTCTATCTGAAACAGTCGAGTTATGAATTGAAATGGACGTTTCAACTCTTCCTCATCCTCTTCAACGGAGGAAACCAGAAGATTGAGTACTAGACTTCCGTCATTACAGACTATCAATTATTGAAATAACAAAAGATTTAATTGAACTGTTAAATTGAGATGTTGCCTGAGAATAATCTTTTGAAGGAGCTCAAGAATGCGCCTCATGCTTATAACTCAATATTTTTCTCATGTTCCTCGTGCTTAATTCATGCTTTTTCTCATGCTCCTCATACTTATAATTCAATCTTATAGAAAAGCTCAAGAATGCTCCTCATGCTATAATTCAAGTCCACTCTTGAATTGAACATTAGGACAAGAATATTTCCACTATTACAGTCTCAAAGACTACTTTTAGATAAATTTGCCAGTTTCAATGCCCTGCGTCTTTTTTATGATAAAATATAAACTAATATCATCAGTTGCGTTACCATTACTTATTATTACTATTGCTATTATTAGTTAATGAAAAATCTTATGAATTTTCAATTCACTTGTAGATTGAACTTTTAATTTATTGTTCTTTATGAAACAGGGTCCTGGTATCATCATTATTAAACCATCAATAAGTGAGAAAGATGTCAACATCTATTTCAAAATTTCATGGTTTAAAACTATACATTAATTTATTACGCAATCAGGAAAGTATAATCCAAAAATTCCAAAAAAATCCATAAATGAGTCCCCACAATTTTGTTATCGATACAATCAATAAAAAGTTATCAACTTGTTAGAATTTTTTTTAATAGAATAAACTTGAATTTTACAAAAAAATTGTTCGATCTGCTAAATTATACGTTCTCTTTTATCATTGCCAGAAAATTTTACATTATACCAATGTATAATGTAATAATTCAGTATTATAATATACTATTATTATCTGTGATTTTTCCATGACAAAGTACTTCATGAACAATCTAATATCAAAACTGACACTTTATATCTATTTAATACTATATATGATTTTCACTCACTTTTACTGTAGGTACAGGAGTGATGCACTTCACTTCTAAATAGAAGGCTGATGAAGCTTCTTTTTAGAAGTGAAATGCATCCCTTCAGTAACTCCAGTAAAAGTGAGTGAAAATCATATATAGTATTAAATAGATATAAAGTGTCAGTTTTGATATTAGATTACTATTATTAACAATTGTAAGCTACGAGTACTTGCTAAAAAGTTTAAAAGTTCTATTTTACAATATGAACCAGCAATCAAATTAATATCTTCCGTGAATTGCATTGACAAAACCATGTCCGCATTTAGTACGCGTTTAGCATTTAGTGGTACTGTGCATACGTTGTCTGAACAGGCTCTGCGAATTTTGAAGCATAGAATTTTAATTCGAACGGATAAGTAGTATTTTTGTTTATTATTATTAGTATTATAATATCTTAATAATTTACATCATTAACTTGTCTAATATAAGTTAAAGTATTTAAATAAAAAGTCAAATTCTATTTTCGAGGTTAGGTGTACCGATATTGATAAATTTTCTTGTAATTAAATAGTCTCAAGTTGACAATTGTAATAAATTAAGTAATATTTCATTAAACATTTAACTAAAATCAATTGAAAACAATTTTTAGCTAGGAAAATGAGTCCAAACAAGGCATCTAAATCTAATTGTTCAACTAAAACTCAAGTAGCTACGCGATCTCAGCAATTATTAACGAAAAAATCTCCAACAGCTCTTAAAGCTACTGTAGATGTAGAAGAAAAGGTTGCTAAACAATTGAGTGATCACACCAAATTGAAAACAAAATTAGAAACATCACTAAAAAATTCTGAGGAAGAACGAATAGGGTTAGTGGATCACATAAAATCTCTGGAAGTTATTATAAAATTGCAGCAGGAAGACCATAAAACTGAAATACCAAATCTCACGAGTCAATGTAGGTCTATGTCAGAGGAAATCGAAATATTAAAATCAAAAATAAACTTGGCTAATGTAAGATCTGAATCTCTGATCAATACAAAAAAAGTAGAACCTAAATCAAATGGGGAAAAAATAAATAGAAATGGTCAAACAAAAACGTATAGTCAGGTTTTGCAAACAGCAACCAAAACTAAAGTAAGGGCAAATAACTTTTTTTTTTTTTTTTTTTTTTTTTTTTTTTTTTTGTAGATTACGTCTTGGAGACTCCAGTTAAGGAGTATAAGACAAGTCAGATCAACAATATTATACACTAGATACCATAATTACTTCAATTAGTTGAGGTGAGGCTTAATTTTGATGTGAAAGGAACTCTTGTACACTATAAAAAGCTTTATCAACTAAATATTTCTTCAATTGATTTTTAAATATTTCTATATTTTCAAGACTCTTCAAAAACTGCGGTAGCTTGTTGTAGAATTTCCTACCAATATAACTAGGTTTTTGTTTGAATAGGCTACTATTGTGACTCACCAAGTGATAATCTCCTCGGCTTCTTGTATTATAATCATGTACATCAAGATTTTGGTTAATATCATTCGTTTTTACATATAAAGTAGCTTCATACACATATAAGCAGGGTACAGTTAGGAGACCAAGTCTCTTGAACAACGGCCTACATGAATCTAATCTATTTACTCTTTCTATACACCTAACCGCTTTCTTTTGGATCTTAAACACTCTATCAAGATTTTGTTTTGATGAATTACCCCATACTAAGATAGCATACCTAATGTGTGACAGTAAGAGCCCATGGTAAGCTGTAAAAAGTAACTTTTTGTCATTCAATCTAGCGAGCTGTCGCAGGACAAATACCCCAGATGAAATTTTACTACATATTTTCTCAATGTATGGAGTCCAGGTCAATCGTCTATCCAACATAACTCCTAGAAATGCAATTTTTTCTTCCTGGTCTAATTGATTATCGTTTACAAACACGTTTATAGCCCTATCTTCATTTAAATTATGTTTGTTTTTGAATTGAAGGTATTGGCATTTTTTACTATTTATAGTTAATTTCAACTGGTTTAAAAATTGGACAATGGACTGCACACCTATATGGGCACTTATTTCTAAATTATCTAGAATGGAATTGCTGAAAATGAGTGATGTATCATCAGCAAATAAGAGGGCTCTACCACTAATTAATTCTTTAGGTAAACGGTTGACATATAACAAAAAAAGCAATGGACCTAGTATTGACCCCTGAGGCACTCCAGCTTGCACCTCTAATTTATTAGATTTATTCTTTACTATACTATTACCAACTACTGTAGTTAGTTCTACACATTGTTTTCTCCCAATAAGATATGATTCAAACCATTTCAGTTCAACCCCATTTACACCTACATTTTGCAGTATTTCCAATAAAGTTCTATGATTAACACAATCAAATGCCTTTGACAGATCTAAGAAGATTGCAGTAGCTTTATCACCTGAATCTAATATATCTATTAGTTTTTCAACTAGAGAAACTATGGCTGTTTTTGTTGATCTCCCTTTCTGGAAGCCATGCTGTTCATCACAGATAAAGTTAGCTTCTTGAAGGTGCAGAAGTAACCTATTTAGAACTACTCTTTCAAAAATTTTACTTATTACATTTAAAATACTAATGGGCCTATAGTTTTCTACCTTTTCTCTATCGCCACTTTTGAAGATTGGCAAGATCTTCCCCTCTTTTAAATTATCTGGAAAAACACCTTGTTCTAATGAATGATTGATCAGATGAATCAAAGGGTCTAACAATTGATCTTTACATTCTTTCAGAATTTTACTGGATACCCCATCCATTCCTACAGTTTTTTTATTATTTAAACTATCAATGATATTTGACAACTCGTCTTGGCATACTGGGTGGAATTTTAATTCGTTCTGAATCCCCTCAGTATTCCTCATGTTTGCATCACTAATACCTGTATTAAAAGATTTTTGAAGATCCTTAGCAACCAGTTGATAATATCTGTTAAAGAAATTACAAATGTCTACACTATCATCAATATATTTGTTATTTTCGTTAATTATTCTGGGGACACTAGTATAAGCATCTACATGAGCTACTTGCCTATTTTTGTTTATTACATCCCACACTGCTGTGTTAAAGTACACACTATTATTCAAAATTTCAGCTGTTTTCTTACATTTCGCTCTTTTCACTTTTTTCATATAGTTTTTCTTTAGAGCTTTGTAATTATCTTCACTTAACATATTTCTAGATAGTTTGAATTCATCATATGCATCTTTAACCCTATTTCTTTCTGCAAGGATATCATCAGTTATCCACTCTTCAATCTTGTCTAATTTGTTCTTTACAGGGACTTTTTTAACTGGACAACTCATAGTAATATGAAACCTTAAAATATTAATGAAACTATCATATTTGTCATTTAAACTATTGCTATTGTAAACCCTACTCCAGTTTTCTTGTAGCAGATTCTGCTTCAAACAATCGATATTCCCCTGTTCACATTGTTGAATTTCTTTCATTACTCTACTCTTTTTAATTGATTTATGACCTTGCAACCCCACCTCTAAGATTTGATAGTCATGATCAGATAGTTCCGAGCCGCCTAATCTTGTTTTAGAGTAATCTATATTAGTAAGGATGTTATCAATTATAGTTTGTGATGTTCTTGTGACTCTGGTATATTCATGAACTTTTATTTCCAAGTTATTCATGCATATAATATCCTTTAAATCTTCTGTCATTTTATTCTGTGTTGCAAAGTCTGTATTGAAATCTCCCGCTACAATAACGTTTGTAAAACGAGTAGTAGTAATCTCTAAAAGCCTATTGAATAGTTCACAAAAATTGTTCCATTCCCCATTTGGTGACCTGTAAATACCTAACACCGCTACTTCGAAATTATTGTCGATTTTTACTCTCAAACCAGTAACTTCTAAATCCATTTCCACAGCAAATTTCTCTGCATATTCTAAATTAAATGTTTGCATATTCTTAGCATTTTTAGTGAAGATAGCTACTCCCCCACTTCGATGAGATGTCCTGCAATACGACGTTTTCAATGAATAGTTTGGAATATTAAGTTGTGACAATTCATCTTCTTTTAAACCATGCTCTGTGAAAATAGCTATATCAGGAGCCTCTTCTTTAAAAAATACTTCGATTCTATCTATTTTGTTACGAATGTATTGAATATTCTGATGGAACACAGTGAGTACCGGTACTTCCCTATCATCCCTTATTACTTTATCGTTGCTTTTGCATATTGAAGTAGATTTACTTAATCTCTTAGAATCTTGAGAGCCTATCAGATTGCTACAAGAGTTCCTTCCACTAATGCTATCCTGATTTTTTGATCGATTAACGTCTTTTAATACAATTGAAGATATGAATTTATCATCTGAAACTAGTTTCCCTTCCCGGTTTTGAGCCACTTTACTAAAAAAGGTTCGTTAGATGATTGTTTAGGAGAATTATTGTCAGTAGATTGCAAACGACTTTCAATCAGCTCTGCCAGCCTATTACAAAATATTACTTTGCCAGATTGATTTAGATGTAGACCATGATTAGTGAAGTTTTGTTTTTTCAGCCTTTCATTTAGAAAACAAATCCCCAACTGCTTAGAATTCTTATTTTTTAGGCTGTTGATTGTATTATGAATTGATTTATTTGTTGACTTAATGGCTTCATTTAGCTAGGAAAGGTAGAGTACTGCTCTTGACATCCAGTCATGGACGAGACTGTAGTGACCTACTAAATAAAAGATTAAAAAATAAGTATGAAGTTCAGAGCTTTTTCAAACCAAGTGCCCCTATAAACGCTATCGTAGAGTCAGCACAGGAACAAACTAAAGATTTTGGTAAAAACGATTTTCTAATAGTACTGGGTGGCTCAAACAATATAAATGAACCTAATCTAAAACATCTTCCTGAAATAAATGAAAAAATTAAAGAGATTGTGCCACTCAGCCAAAAAACTAATGTAATAATAAGTACAATTCCGTATAGGTTTGATAGGCCAGAGCTAAATGAAGCCATTAAGTCAACAAATAAATCAATTCATAATACAATCAACAGCCTAAAAAATAAGAATTCTAAGCAGTTGGGGATTTGTTTTCTAAATGAAAGGCAGAAGGAAAAAAACTTCACTAATCATGGTATACATCTAAATCAATCTGGCAAAGTAATATTTTGTAATAGGCTGGCAGAGCTGATTGAAAGTCGTTTGCAATCTACTGTCAATAATTCTCCTAAACAATCATCTAACGAACCTTTTTTAGTAAAGTGGCTCAAAACCGGGAAGGGAAACTAGTTTCAGATGATAAATTCATATCTTCAATTGTATTAAAAGACGTTAATCGATCAAAAAATCAGGATAGCATTAGTGGAAGGAACTCTTGTAGCAATCTGATAGGCTCTCAAGATTCTAAGAGATTAAGTAAATCTACTTCAATATGCAAAAGCAACGATAAAGTAATAAGGGATGATAGGGAAGTACCGGTACTCACTGTGTTCCATCAGAATATTCAATACATTCGTAACAAAATAGATAGAATCGAAGTATTTTTTAAAGAAGAGGCTCCTGATATAGCTATTTTCACAGAGCATGGTTTAAAAGAAGATGAATTGTCACAACTTAATATTCCAAACTATTCATTGAAAACGTCGTATTGCAGGACATCTCATCGAAGTGGGGGAGTAGCTATCTTCACTAAAAATGCTAAGAATATGCAAACATTTAATTTAGAATATGCAGAGAAATTTGCTGTGGAAATGGATTTAGAAGTTACTGGTTTGAGAGTAAAAATCGACAATAATTTCGAAGTAGCGGTGTTAGGTATTTACAGGTCACCAAATGGGGAATGGAACAATTTTTGTGAACTATTCAATAGGCTTTTAGAGATTACGACTACTCGTTTTACAAACGTTATTGTAGCGGGAGATTTCAATACAGACTTTGCAACACAGAATAAAATGACAGAAGATTTAAAGGATATTATATGCATGAATAACTTGGAAATAAAAGTTCATGAATATACCAGAGTCACAAGAACATCACAAACTATAATTGATAACATCCTTACTAATATAGATTACTCTAAAACAAGATTAGGCGGCTCGGAACTATCTGATCATGACTATCAAATCTTAGAGGTGGGGTTGCAAGGTCATAAGTCAATTAAAAAGAGTAGAGTAATGAAAGAAATTCAACAATGTGAACAGGGGGATTTCGATTGTTTGAAGCAGAATCTGCTACAAGAAAACTGGAGTAGGGTTTACAATAGCAATAGTTTAAATGACAAATATGATAGTTTCATTAATATTTTAAGGTTTCATATTACTATGAGTTGTCCAGTTAAAAAAGTCCCTGTAAAGAACAAATTAGACAAGATTGAAGAGTGGATAACTGATTATATCCTTGCAGAAAGAAATAGGGTTAAAGATGCATATGATGAATTCAAACTATCTAGAAATATGTTAAGTGAAGATAATTACAAAGCTCTAAAGAAAAACTATATGAAAAAAGTGAAAAGAGCGAAATGTAAGAAAACAGCTGAAATTTTGAATAATAGTGGGTACTTTAACACAGCAGTGTGGGATGTAATAAACAAAAATAGGCAAGTAGCTCATGTAGATGCTTATACTAGTGTCCCCAGAATAATTAACAAGAATAACAAATATATTGATGATAGTGTGGACATTTGTAATTTCTTTAACAGATATTATCAACTGGTTGCTAAGGATCTTCAAAAATCTCTTAATACAGGTATTAGTGATGCAAACATGAGGAATACTGAGGGGATTCAGAACGAATTAAAATTCCACCCAGTATGCCAAGACGAGTTGTCAAATATCATTGATAGTTTAAATAATAAAAAAACTGTAGGAATGGATGGGGTATCCAGTAAAATTCTGAAAGAATGTAAAGATCAATTGTTAGACCCTTTGATTCATCTGATCAATCATTCATTAGAACAAGGTGTTTTTCCAGATAATTTAAAAGAGGGGAAGATCTTGCCAATCTTCAAAAGTGGCGATAGAGAAAAGGTAGAAAACTATAGGCCCATTAGTATTTTAAATGTAATAAGTAAAATTTTTGAAAGAGTAGTTCTAAATAGGTTACTTCTGCACCTTCAAGAAGCTAACTTTATCTGTGATGAACAGCATGGCTTCCAGAAAGGGAGATCAACAAAAACAGCCATAGTTTCTCTAGTTGAAAAACTAATAGATATATTAGATTCAGGTGATAAAGCTACTGCAATCTTCTTAGATCTGTCAAAGGCATTTGATTGTGTTAATCATAGAACTTTATTGGAAATACTGCAAAATGTAGGTGTAAATGGGGTTGAACTGAAATGGTTTGAATCATATCTTATTGGGAGAAAACAATGTGTAGAACTAACTACAGTAGTTGGTAATAGTATAGTAAAGAATAAATCTAATAAATTAGAGGTGCAAGCTGGAGTGCCTCAGGGGTCAATACTAGGTCCATTGCTTTTTTTGTTATATGTCAACCGTTTACCTAAAGAATTAATTAGTGGTAGAGCCCTCTTATTTGCTGATGATACATCACTCATTTTCAGCAATTCCATTCTAGATCATTTAGAAATAAGTACCCATATAGGTGTGCAGTCCATTGTCCAATTTTTAAACCAGTTGAAATTAACTATAAATAGTAAAAAATGCCAATACCTTCAATTCAAAAACAAACATAATTTAAATGAAGATAGGGCTATAAACGTGTTTGTAAACGATAATCAATTAGACCAGGAAGAAAAAATTGCATTTCTAGGAGTTATGTTGGATAGACGATTGACCTGGACTCCATACATTGAGAAAATATGTAGTAAAATTTCATCTGGGGTATTTGTCCTGCGACAGCTTGCTAGATTGAATGACAAAAAGTTACTTTTTACAGCTTACCATGGGCTCTTACTGTCACATATTAGGTATGCTATCTTAGTATGGGGTAATTCATCAAAACAAAATCTTGATAGGGTGTTTAAGATCCAAAAGAAAGCGGTTAGGTGTATAGAAAGAGTAAATAGATTAGATTCATGTAGGCCGTTGTTCAAGAGACTTGGTCTCCTAACTGTACCCTGCTTGTATGTGTATGAAGCTACTTTATATGTAAAAACGAATGATATTAACCAAAATCTTGATGTACATGATTATAATACAAGAAGCCGAGGAGATTATCACTTGGTGAGTCACAATAGTAGCCTATTCAAACAAAAACCTAGTTATATTGGTAGGAAATTCTACAACAAGCTACCGCAGTTTTTGAAGAGTCTTGAAAATATAGAAATATTTAAAAATCAATTGAAGAAATATTTAGTTGATAAAGCTTTTTATAGTGTACAAGAGTTCCTTTCACATCAAAATTAAGCCTCACCTCAACTAATTGAAGTAATTATGGTATCTAGTGTATAATATTGTTGATCTGACTTGTCTTATACTCCTTAACTGGAGTCTCCAAGACGTAATCTACAAAAAAAAAAAAAAAAAAAAAAGTACAACCTTGAATAATTAGGCTTAATATGGAATAATTTCATCACTTTTCGTAATTATCACCGAATGCCACTCTGAGAGATCTCTATCAGCCGAGATTTCTCACGTAATCGTCTAACAATTGCCCTTCTCTGAATCATTTCTCTGTTTATCTTGATAGCGATCAATCATGTAACTGCTATTAATGATTTTTTATTCTCTTCAATGTCATTCAGACAAGAGTGAAGCTCCGTCTGACGGACAATGCACGGAGGGAATTGGTATAATTTGGCTCTAAATTCTGTTACCTCAAGATTTCCTCGTTTGTGTTGATAGTTTAACATTGCACCGCGGGTGTAATTGACGGAGAAATCAACTAATGACTGGCACTAGCAAGTGATATTAAATATCACTTTACCTGCATTCAAATCACGGTCTTCCATGTTTTGCTTCAAATTATTCGTACTATTTAGTACGTACTATTCCTCTCTACACCTTGAGAAGTATTATGACTCTGTTGCATTCGAATCTACAAATGCTCACTTTGATTATACGTCATTCGTCAGGCTCCATATACATATACAGTATACTTACACTCCATATACTCTATAGTATACATTATAATTACTGGCATACAGTATACTATACATACATGTATATACAGACTCAGACTCATACCAATATAAATTATTATATGAATAATATTATTATGATAATATAATAATATTATAAAATTATTCAAGCACAAGCTTGGCTTATAGAGAGGGGTCAACCATTTTTTTTTCATTCTAAAATCATTATTAGTTTAATATCCTATATTTATTTTGTCTTGAATATTCTATCATTTTATTTTTTTGATTTATTTATGGGATATTTTATTCACTTATTTATTTATTTATTGTATACTTATATATTTTGCATCTTGGAATGTCATTGTGTCTTATATGGAAGTGTAATTTACATTTTGATTGGTTAAATAATAACAATTATTATTCTTATTTATTATTATTATTATTATTATCGGACAGGGGAAATTGTGATTTTGAAAATCGTCCTAAATGATACGGTTTCAAAATATGAAAATTGTTTTTCCCAATTTCAACTTATGGCTAACGAAACTAGTACAAAACTAGTTTTAAAATACATTTATAATAAAAGGGTTCACTGAACTTGTATTTAAACAGAGCATTCCATTATTGTTAAAGCCTAGTTATAACATGGAAATTGCAATTAAAAAGTCCTTACATGGAAATTGCAATTAAAAATATTTGTAAATAGTTTATAAACAGAATTTATTAATTCGAGCGCTGCTGTGCAGAAGGGTCACTGATCAGGCGCCTGACCGGCAATTGGAAGGTTAGCGGTTCGAATCCCGACGGTGACTGATATTTTTGAACAGTAGCATTCATTGATTTCCATCAGCTATTCAATGTTGTTGTCAATATCTGCCATGGCGGAAGTCTTCAGTTTAAATTAATAGCCTTTGAGGAATTCGAAATTGATTAATTTATTTATTTATTGTGACAAAATTACAATGAATGTGAAGGCACAACAGACTCTTGTCAAAAACTGCTCTCTTCACAAATTTTGAATAATATGTTACATGTCCAAAACATTAGGATCAAAGTAATTAGGATCAAATTTACTATTTGGGAGTAAATCAAAATTGAATCTTGCTTCAACTTCCTCTTTAATATCCCAATAATTGACTGTTTTATTCTCCATTGAAGAGACAGATACCTGGCGGGTGGGCGACCCCATCATGGTTATACAACTATTTCCTAACCTAACTCTAGAGGAAAACTGCTTGAGTAGCCTAACTTTCACTAATTACTCAATTCCAATTACTATTTCAATTAGATCTACTAATATGCATCATTACTACTTATGTTCTATCATGCTGATGGTCATCCAGCCTCTAAACCATTAGGTGAGAATTTTATTGAAGTTAAAGTTAAAAATAGTATTCAAATTTAGCTGCTTTTGCTTAAAATAGCAAAAGCAGAGTGGCGCAGTGGAATTGCCTTGTATTTAGAAGAATCGATAATTTAGAAATAATTTGGAATTTAATTTAGAAAGATAAGACAATCACTAAAAAGGTTTCTCATCCAATTTATCTAGAGGCGGGAATCAAGTCACAAAAACACAAGAAATGGTTGGAACTCATTATAATAACAAAATTAATAATTTGGCACTTTACAAATAAAAGATGTGATGTTAACTTTTCAAAATATTACATAAAAAAATTCAATAGAATATTCAGCCTGGGCCCAGCTGTTAAAATAAGTCCTTTGTTACGAAGATATCGAAATTATTGGTACCATTATGTCGGAAACGAAGTTAACGAATTTAATACGTAGTAATGTAAACGGTGTTACCTTGGCATAGCGAAGTTCTGTCGAAATAAATTGTACGTATGCTCCCTTTATCTGGCGATATTATTCACAGTCCATTCTGAATACGAAGTGGAAAGTCTCTATTAAATTGAACTCAGGTTTTGCAGATCACCAAATCAAGACGACACGTATCAGGTCACAGGTAAGAGACCCATCTTCTCAAGTCAAATTCCACGTCTAGGAATGAAGTCCCCAGTCAAGTATCTCGTGCCATAGAGTTGAATCCCCGGTCAAGAAAACCCGTCTCAAGGACCGCTGTGAAATAAATCACAGTCCAGAATAGAAACTATTCACTTATTGTTTTATTTACCTAAATATTCATTCAATTATTTGATTATTTAATTTTACAAATTCTTTTCGATTACAGATTACTTTAATGAAAATTAATAATAGTTTTACTTTTACTCAGAACTTTTTGGAAATAAGTTAAATACTTCAAGTTAAGAAATAATTTCAAGTTATCATTTTACAAAGTAGACTACTAAGTTAATTTTTAGTTATTAAATGTCAGAGTATTCAAGTAATAAATTCATAAGTAAAGCAAAAGAGTAAACAAACCTATCAGTGAATTAATTTTCCTTGAAAAGAAAGATAATGTACCTGAAATGTACAATCATCAATCTACTTTGAAATATATAGAATCAGTTACTAATTTAATAAAATGAATTGACTTCAGAAACATGACATTAATAATTTTACAAAAAAAAACATATTTTTATTACACAAAAAATTGACAATTTTGTTACCTTTATAGCGGAGATAATTATCCATAATATAAATCTTGTAGAGTCGACATTTTGTAAACTAAGCTCACATAACTTGAACTAATGTAAAACTGGAACGAAAGTATAACTAAGAATAACGGTTCCAACCTACAATTTTAACAACTACTTATTTACATCTTAGAGGACTTAGAAACATTTAAGTAATCACATAATGAAAGTTTACTTGTCGACGGTCAGCAGAGTAATGATCGTCCGCTGGTTCTCACTGTCAGAATAAGCGAAAACCATAGTAATTGCGCATGCGTCAAGACAGTACTCATGGCTGTCATTGGCCAGTAGAGTCATTCACTGTCCTTTGCTCTTGTCTTTGTTTTATTTTGAGTGAGAGGGAGTAGACAAAGATGGAGAGAATACATTCTCATGATCGTTTGAGTTTTACAATAACAACGTTGAACAATGTACTTCATTATTTTAATAAATTCAGAGGTAGAAAATTTTATAGAAAAGAGAATATTCTCTTGTTCTTTGAATCATACAATAACAAAGACGACAATGAGAGTCTGAAATATAAATCGAATTAGAGATGGAATATTACTTTTATTTCTTGACCATCGTCACAGTTCTGTCTTCTTTACTGATACTTGTGTTATTGTCAGATAATACTGTTTACCTACCACAACAAACATTCGAGGGGAATATTTCTGATTCCCAGAGAAAATAATAATTGAGAGAAATTCGAATTACGTAACGAATATAACTAAAATTCGTTACAACAGTTGGAACAAAATTGGAGATAAGACTGTCCCTTGAGAAAGTCCATACTCAGTGAGTTCTTTAATACTTTCAATGTTATTTATTGTAAGAATTTGGAAATGATTAGACAAGTAGCAATGAAACAATTTCAAAGGTAGGCCTCTAATTCCTAGGTGTTCCATCTTTTTCAAGAGTCTGGCTTGAGAGATGGTATCAAATGCTTTTGCTAAGTCTAGGAAAGTTGTCAAAGTTTCTTTCTATTGTTAAAATTATTTGTTATTATTTCCAATACCTTAGTTATGGCATCCTCTGAAGACTTACGTTGTTGAAATCTGTACTGATTTCCATTGATTATTCTGTTTTTATCAAGGTAACTCACCAATCTTTATTCAATTAATTTTTCCATTATTTTGGTTAATATATATTAATGAGACTAATAGAACGGTAATTTGTTGGATTTGTTGGATAACCAGATTTATGAATGGGAACAACTTTAGCGACCTTGAATTGTTTTGGAAAATAACCTAAATGGAAGAATTTATCAATTATATCTGTGAAAAGTATAATGATATGAGCAATTTTTTTTAGACAATCAGTACTTATATTGTCAACTCCGGGAGCCGAGTTACTATCAAGAGAATCTATAATGCCCAATATCTCTACTCCATTTGTATCAGTCTAATAAAATTAATTATGAGAATTAATTGTAGAGTCAACATGAATATTCTGTGTGGGGATGTTATTTATTAATTCATCAGCATACAATTGGCAAATGTGTGCAAAATGATGATTTAGTACTTCTGGATCTATGTTGGGCGTACATGTCTCTTGTTTCTTGTTTAGTAAATCATTGATGCATTCCCATGTTTTTCTCGATTTTCCTTTACACTGTAATAGTTTATTTCTGTAGTAGTCATATCTGCATTGTTCAATCATACCATTGAGAATATTCCTATAATGTATAAATTGCAATTTGAGGATAGTGTTGAAGGGTTGCTTTTTTAGTGTCTGATACATACGATCACGCTTCCTTATTGAAATAATAAGTCCAGTTGTTATCCAAGGCTTGAGAGGTTTCAGATTGTGTGGTATAGTTTTGATATAGGTGACTTTTTTATTTCTGTTGATAATCTATTTATGAAGAAATCTATCGCATCATCAATATTTGAATCAAGTAATTCATACAAATCGATCCAGTTGCAACTTTTTAAATTTTTTATCAATTCAGTTTAGTTAATGGATTCCTTATGATTTATTATTGGATTTGTTATCTTTTGATTTCCATGTAAACCTATACTAATGGAAGACAGATAATGATCGGTTACACCTGTTTCAATTATAGAGCCAATTGTAGTGTCACTGGGAAAAAAAGTATTTTTATAGAAAATATGGTCAATACATGATTTGGAGCTGTTTGCCACGCGAGTAGGTTTATTTATGATTGATTTAAAACCATTAGATGAGAGTGAATTGAAATATTCATTTACTACCTTAGTGTTTTGGTTTTGATCTAAGTTAAAATCGCCAGTTATTATTATGTTTTGACAGTTTTATTTGTTTAGATAGTCTATACAATCATTCAAACTATTGAGAAAAGTATTTATATCAGAAGTAGGTGATCTATATATCGCAACTATCGTTAACTTCAAATTGCAATTTGGAATGACAAGACTTAGTATTAAAGAATTCGCTGCAGATATGTCAAAGTTTATGTGTTCAACCTGATAATCATTTTTACTAAAAACACAAATCCCATCACATTTATTCAGGTTACTTGGGTCACTATGGACTGAATATTCATTTAAATTGTAATTGAAGTAATTATTAGTCACCCAGGTTTTGCTGAGTGCTATTATATCAAATTTTGTATCGCAGCTCTGGATCATATAAGCAAAGTCATCAAAATTCCTATTCATACTTCTAGTATTCATGTGACACATATTAAAGAAACTGCATTTTTTATTAACATAATTCTGGGGCATAAAACTGAAAATGTCATTCACTTCAATAGTATCATAAGATTCTAAGGATATTTCATTATCGAAATTGTTCATCAAAACCATAGAAAGAGGTTAGAGAGCAAGGGTAGAGGATAAAGATATAGTAAGTAAATTCGTATGGCTTTTCGTGGTGGGGAGATATAGTGAAAGAATGAACAAACAGAGATGAGATAAAGTCCTGAAGCTGTGGTCTATGAGCGAAAGAAAATATCTAGTTGCACTCACAGTATCTCGCGCAGCACAGATCGTCGCACAGAAATACATACTTTTCCTGTTTAATTCCTGTAATAATAGATTTGTTTCGTTTTATTCGAATCCATTCAAGTCTTCTTCCCTAGCAATTCGCTGCACTGTAGAATTCTATTTTTCATGGATGAGAAACTTTGCATCACTAACCCAAACTTGGGTTAGTAAGGCTAACTTTTTTTTCTTCTGTAGATCCTTAGCTTTACTCAAGAAGAATTTATTTTAGATAGTGAGATGATCATTGAAGTAAATATTTCCTGGGGGAAGGTGACTGTTCAAATCCTTGGTACTAAATTTTCCCTTTTCCTTCGCCGAATTTTTCCAATTCATCTTGGTTGATCTGGACAGAAAACGCACTATAATAGATTTTGTCTTGTTTTTCAATGAGGGAAACCTATGAGCGATGGAGATTTCCTCTCTCTTGAAAAGTGTATTTATTACTCCAGCAACCGATTCGAGTACAGTGTAAACATCTTAATTTTTTGTCTCTGGAATTCCAGTAATCTCCAAGTTGTCCAACCGAGTATATTGTTGAAGATCATTAATGTCATTGCGTAGTTTATTGAAGATTAATATAGATGAATGTCACTCTATCTCTTTTGCCGATGATACAGCGTTAGTTTTCACTGGTTCCATTTGGGAGGAAGCAAAACGTTTTGCGGAACGCGGACTCACAGTGGTTAAGTCATGGCTTGATCGGCACACTCTCACGTTAAACACTAGAAAAAGCGTCTACATGGCGTTCTCGCCTACAATAAATTCTATTCCTACAGAAATTTTAAATGGTGGAATTAAGATTCATTCGTGTGACTGTGCTGATCGGAGTGCGCGGCCAGACTCACAGTTTGAAGTTGGAGACTGTGTCTGCCAAGCATTAAAAAATGTTAATGAGGTGAAGTACCTTGAGGTTTTAATTGATCCACATCTCAGATGGAACGCACATATTAATAATTTGTGTAAAAAAAATGAAACATATTACAAATTTCATAAAATGAGTACTGATGGCGATCTAAATTTGCGGATGATGGTCTATTCAGCGTATGCGCAGTCAATATTTCAGTATGGTCTAAGGGTTTGGGGGGGTGCTCTGGACACATATTTCAATGAAATTGCTATTATTCAGAGACATATAATAAAAGCGGCCCTTTGAAGACCGAGACGTTATCCTAGCCATTTACTCTATGTCGATCTCTCAGTCCTGACAGTAAGACAGCTCTATATAAAAAATTGTATACATTATATTAATAATTTTAAAAACTCTTTCACTCCATACATTCCATTTTACAATTTCCGATCGCCATACCATTACCAAGTGTCTAGAACAGACCTAACAGTATGCCGTAGACAGTTCCCATATATAAGTAATAAATTGATCAACCTCCTACCTGAACATTTTATCATAAATAACATCACGAAATCAAATATTGAAAAGATAATAGAATGATCTAGTATTAAAACTGACACTGTATTTCACTTTTAAATAATGTTTTACTCACATATATTTGAGATGCTTGAGGAATGCAGAAAAGTAGATGAATTCATTCAAAACAACAACATCCAACAAATTCAAAGAGACCCAACACCCAAATTCCAGAGCATAGTAAAAAACATTATAAATAAAACAAAACACCTCTTCAATGAAACAGATAAACGATATATGAAGCAAATTCACCCTTCTGCACCAACTCTTCAAGCCCTACCGAAAATACACAAACAAAGCATACCAATCAGACCCATCATAAATTACAGAAAAGCACCAGGATACAAATTAGCCAAACAGATAGATACTCAACTACGCAGACTCATCAATATCAATCATCCATCTCATATAAAGAACAGCACAGACCTCATAAACAAAATAAAAAATACACACATCCCACATAATTCCACACTAGCATCATTTGACATAAAAAACCTGTATACAAGCATTCCTGTAACTGAAACCATTTCCATAATAGAGAACATACTCAAAGCACAAAACAACCCACCTGAACACACAAAAGAACTAATAGAGACATTGAAAATCATCACATCTCAGAACTACTTCACCCACAATAACAAGTATTACACCCAACCAGAAGGACTACCAATGGGATCCCCAATCTCCAGCATCCTAGCAGAAATATTTTTACAGCACATAGAGAACACTAAAATACTAAAAAACACCAAACACTCAAACAAAATAATTTACTGGCACCGCTACGTTGATGACATTATTGTACTCTACAATGGAAACCAAAGACAGTGTGAACAACTCCTAACACAATTGAACAAAACTCATAAAAACTTGCAATTCACAGCAGAATATGAAATAGACTACACCTTAAACTTCTTAGACCTAACTATCAAAAAGCTAAATAACATGCACAAATTCAAAATCAACAGAAAACCAACTCTCACAGACACACTCATTCACAACTCATCCAACCATCCAAATCAACACAAACTTGCTGCTTTTAACTCCATGATCCATAGACTCCTAAATGTTCCACTATCACAAGCTGACCACCAAGAAGAAATGAACACAATCAAATATTTAGCACAACAAAACGGATACAACACCATTGTAGTAGACAAAATCCTGAATAAAATGAAAAGTAAAAATCCAAAACCTGCAAACCAAAACAGATTTATCACACTCACATATTTCAACAAAAAATCACACAAAATAGCTCACATCTTTCAAAAATCCGGATTTAACACAGAATTCAGAACAACAAACAACCTAAAACACCAGATCCAACAAAATCCAGCTCACCTAACAAACAGCACAATCCACAAATTCAACAAAACAGGAATATATAAGCTCAAATGCAACACATGCCCCAAGTACTACATAGGACAAACAGGCAGATCATTCAACACAAGATATAAAGAACACATCAAAGCACTACATTCCACCACTGACTCAACATTTGCAGATCACTTAATCAACACTGGACACTCACACAATAACATCCAAACTGACTTAGAAATTCTACACACATTCCAAAAAAGCCACAAACTAAATACACTGGAGCAATATAATAATAATAAGCGTATGGCTTTTAATGGTGGGGAGACCCTTACGGGGGTAATATGAAATATTCAAACACCATAAACAAGATAGAACCAACGTACTCAATGACCAAATACAATTCAAATCAAACGCAATTTTTAACTACATAATGGCTGCTCATCCCAACCTCAACAAAGCATAACCCCTGGCGGCAGGCTGACGAAGCTTCTTTTCAGAAGTGAAATGCATTCCTCAAGCATCTCAAATATATGTGAGTAAAACATTATTTAAAAGTGAAATACAGTGTCAGTTTTAATACTAGATTGTTCATTAAGTATTTCGTCATGGAAAGCATCACAGATAATAGAATGGATTAGATCAACAGATGTTTTCCATCCAATACATAATTGATTTTGAATTTTAATATTGCCATCGTAATCATAAATCTTTTGTATTTATAATGTGAAAGGGCATTTATATTATATGTTCACCTCGACTCAAATTGCCTAGTACCTATTTGCCTAGTTGCCATTGATGTAGTACCTATTTGATATGATGTAATATTTTAATTTTGAGATGTAATAACTATCGTTTTCTGTTTTGTTACTCATCGCCAGCACACAAACCGCAAGGTTCTGCTGGTAACGCCTGATAATTAATATAAAAAAATTATATTTTCTACTTTGTAATTTTATTTTCTAATTTTAAGTACAGTATGTACTGTTTTTTTTTTGTATCTATATTGTTTTCTGATGGCAATAAACTTTGATTTGATTTGATTTCATTTAGTTTCTTGTTGTCGATTTCAAGTTTTTGACAATGTTCCTTAATAGTTTTGTTTTCTTCACACACTACGTCTAGGGAAAATCTTAAATCTTCAACAGTTTTTTCAAGAGTAGAGATGCTGGTGTTTAGTTTATTAAATTTATCATTTATTAACTGAGTAAGTGTGTTTTTGATGGTGTTTAAAGCAGATTCAAAATCACTGTCTACAAGAGGCGACTTTTCTTCACATTCTTCGCACTTCAAACTTGTTTTTGTGCTCCTAGCTTTTTGAAATTTTCTAATTTACAAACTCTAGTGCATGTTGAATGGAAATTTTTTTCACACTCAGCACCCCAGAATTTCTTTTGTGTTGTTGAATTTTGATTCACACCTGAAGCAGTTGTCAGCCATATTTTTAAATTTTTAATGAATTTAAACAAGAATAAACTTCCACAATTATTTGACGATCGCGTACGGGAGTGAAAGCTTTTCATCAATAATAATATTCACCATTGAAATTGAAATTGAAATTTATTTATTTTCTTCATAAAACCATTACAACAACAAAAACACATCATAAATATGAAGAATAGTTCCTCTTATGGGCAATAGCCTGTGAAAGAGGAACGAGCTTTTATCAGAAAGCACGGAAAGGTAAATATAAAATTTATGTACCATGAAACTAAAAATCTATGCTTAGCTTAGTGAATTATAATATGCTAAAAAAACAGAAATTGTAACAAACAGAAAAAAAGTTAGAGAATACAAAGCTCATGTTAGTTAGGTACCGTATGACATTTTGTATCATAACACATAAATAAAATGCACATTAATGTAGCAATACAGCAACTAAAGCAGATTGGAGACATTCTCTATGGATAGCAGATACTTGTAGAGTGATTTTAATTTTTGTAAAATTTATAATTGTCTTAAAATGGACAGACGGGTAAGCCCTCATACACACACTCACATTCAAAACACACACTCAACACGCAAAACACATACTCACACGCAAAACACCCATGCACATACACACACACACACACACACACACACAGACGCGCATGCAATACTTTATGGTTATCACTGCCGCACAATATAAGTTATGTAATTTTTATCCTAAATCAGAATATATTGAGACTATATAATTATCTATCTCGTCCCGGTTTATTTCTAAGATCCAGCTATTGACTATATTTTTATAATGACCAATTCTTTTGTTTTGAGGGTTCCTTAAGTAATCAGGTAATTTTGTAAATAGTATCTTGGCCTTATAATGCGAAGAAGTAGTGGTAAACGATTTGAGAAGCCTGGGTGCGGTAATACCAGTATTCAAGGCGGACCTAGTTTGATAATTATGCCGAATATTAAAAAATAAAGATGTTTTGTGCTTAAAAATATATAAGATTAAAGTTTTGATGTAAATTTGTGACACATTAAAAACTTGGAAATTTTCAAAAAGGTTTTCTGTAGGATACGTTTGAGGAAGATTAAGTGCGGTTTTAATGATTATTTTCTGTATAATTGATAAGGGTGTAAGTATCGACTTGTGCGCACCACCCCAAGCAATAATTCCGTATTGTGAAATTGCTTGTATATAAGCATAGTAAACTTGTCTCAGTAGCCTATAAGTGAGTATACCTCTAATATTTGCAAATATGAATATAAATTTCCTCAGTTTATTTCGAATATACTGGACATGTGAGGACCATCCTAATCTATTATCAAAGACCACTCCAAGATATTTATATTCCGATACCGTTTCAATCCACTCGCATGTCACACATCCATCAGGGGCACCACAGCTGTGCAATCTCAAACCCCGATCCGCCTGGCCGCCCTCTGCTCTAATCGATATTGGCATACATTTCGTTTTATTCAGATTCATTGTTAGCCGATTTTGATCAAACCAAAACTTAGTGGCAGACAGACCCCTCTCTGCTGAATTATATACATTCTCCCAGCTATTGCCTTCAAACAGCAGAGCGGTGTCATCTACGTATAAAAATATATGGCCATTTTCAATATTTATTTTGCCAAGGTTATTAATATATATAAAAAAAGCAGAGGGCCAAGGCTACTTCCCTGTATCACTCCATATTCACAGCACAAGGATGCACTTACCTGGTTAAGTATTGACACTACCTGCGATCTGCCACTAAAATAGTTCTCAAACCACTTGAGAGCCAATCCCTGAACACCAACATATTCTAATTTTCTTATGAGTAAGTTCCTGTCAATTGAATCAAAAGCTTTTGCTAAATCTATGAATACTAAGAGTGCCTTTTTGTTATGACTGATTGCCTCATGGATTTGCCTTGTCAGGTGAAATAGGTCATCATTTAGATTTTCATCCTTTCTAAAACCTAATTGGTTTACATAGAGGATATTATTGGCTGATAGATATCTTTCAAGTTGTTGCCTAACTGCTTTTTCGATAATTTTGGATAACACACTTACTAAATTAATTGGTCTATAACTAACACACTAGTTTTTGGGGCCAGATTTATAGATGGGTATTACTTTACTGATCTTAAGTGAGTCTGGGAAAATTCCTTGTTTGAAACTACTGTTGATAATATGTTGTAGCGGTTTTTTTAAAACGTCTAAATTTCTCTTTATGATTGAAACCGGGATCTTATCAATGCCAGGCGCAGATCCTCCCTTTAGTTCTTGAACTATACAAGCCAATTCCTCCTCATCAATAGGCAATAGTAGGAAAACTGCATCTATTGTATGTTCCACATCATTCATCACATTCACAGGCACTGGCAGGACAGCACTGGCAAGGCTGGCGCAAACTTGAACATAGTATTCATTCAATTTGTTTGCAGCTTCTCGTATGTCTCTTGGCTCAATATTATTATTTGTATTAATAAAATTCTCTATTGGAAATCTTTCTACCTTTTTACCTAGACCAGTAACTTCATTCATGTTCTTCCAAAGTTTCTTATTATTATTTCCTGCTTCCTGTATTTTGTTTTGAAAGTATGTTTCCTTAGCCGACTTTAGCAAGTTTGTAAGAGTATTCCTGTAGCTTTTATAAGTGATTCTTAGATTATCATTAAAAGGTTGTCTTTTCAATTGTCTACTCATTTTATCTCGGTAATGAATTAATTTTATTAGGCTTCTAGAGATCCAAGGTTTGATTGGAGTATTTCTTGCCGAGAAGACTCTAGTTTTACTGGACTTAGTTATAATATACTGCAATTTTTCAACAAACAAAGCACAACTCAAATTGCAATCATCTATGCTAGTTACATCCGACCAAGATCATTCAGATATCATTCTTGTTGCTAGATTCTCGTCCAGATAGACAGACTTACCGCTGCAGTGCTTATGAGCACTGTTCTTTACACATGGGATCTGGCAGACGGTAAAGTCATGATCAGTCATGCCACATCTAATTATGGCTGACCTGACTGCAGAAGTGTTCCTCTTGTCCGTAGAAATATGGTCAATGCAACAAGCTGAATTGGCAGTTATTCTGGTAGGTTCATTGATACAGCTTACAAAACCTGCCCCATATAAGACATCAAGGTACCACTGTGACAGCTTGTCTTGATTTTCCGTTAAGATACAGCAGTTGATGACGCCAACCAACCAATGCGTTCGATCCTTGCACCTACTATCCAAAAACAACTCCAGGTCATCAATAAAATTATCAAGTTCAGCAGAAGGACTCCTGTAAACTGCCAGAAGACAAAACCTATCCCCGCGAAATGTAATATTCAATTTCACTGCTGTGGCGCCATACAAACATATATCCTCCTCACTCACAGCAAAGCATTTATTCACATACACAATCACACCATCATTTTGATATCTGCTATTTTTGTTCATAAATATATCATACCCATTCATACTCACAGTCGCACTAAACTCATCTGTCCACGTCTCAGACAAAACTAATATATCAAATTTTTTTTTATAACTGTTCAAAATAACTAATAATTCATCAAAATGTTTGTTGTAACTTCTGATGTTTAAACATAAAATGTTAATATCATCAGAACTAAACCGCTCCTCCAAGAAAAAGTCAAAATCGCTGAGATTATCATACACATACGCATCAACACTTCTTTTATTTCCAGCCTCATCTAGTAAGTCATCCATCTTGAGAGACGCTCCGCCTGTAGCCTAATAATAAATATAAAAATAATAATAGTAATGAAAACCTTGCCTTATCTGTTCAAACTAGAAAGAAGTTAGTTGAAAACAATTATAAACAAAACTTGAGGGAGATAAAACGCAATCGTTCTCTAATCTCTCACTTATTCATCAGTGATATAGCCTAGAAGCCTATACATTAAGTGATCAAATATCCAACACAATACTAGATGGAAGATAGTCCACATTTTAGATCTTTCAAACGCATATAGCGTTTAGAAATAGATTATTATCACCACATAGAAATGATCAGGGCAAGAGCACAGAGGCAAAACTTATATTTTAAACTTATTCCGAAATGAGCTATGTTTAGCATTGGATGAATATCATTTATAAATGGAAACTTCATAAATAATGGGAAATGGAACATATAGCTTTGCATAGTGGAGAAATAGCCCGCATTAATAAACAGATACAATACTGAGTAATCGCTTGACCCAGATTACATCCAAGGGGGAGAGAATCATAGTAAAAGCTATCAATATTCTGATAGTGGACTATCAGACTATCTGAAAAGAGGCGATCATTACGACAATGATCTTATTTTAGTTTTTCCCATATTCATCAAAACAAACGATCGAACCCATATGTTTATCATATTCAGCTATCCTTAATATTAATAATAGTGTATGAGATGACAATTCAGGCTGTGTCGTGTCGTGGCCTACTAAAGCATACATAGAAGCGACGCAATAGACAACCTTGTTATCTCTATTGTAATCCCACATTATATGGTCGAAACACTACGACAGAAAATAAATAAGAAATAAAAAAGACTATATAAAAAAGATCAGCTATATGCTTTATACCCTCAAATAAATATCTGCCAGAGATGAAAAAGATACTCATTGAAAAAATAAAAGTAATACCATGATCTCATAGACAAACCTGATGTCATAGTATTTGCCATTAGCAATCAATAAAGGCATACTGGGTTAGGCTTCCAGTTTTTCTATCCATAATATAAATAAAGATAAATAATTGTGTGTTCTCAACCTCACATAGAGAAGATCAAATTGGTCAATAATGTTTAATTTTCCATCAATAACACATCAATTAAATGACCATTTATTATTATGAGTTATTATTAGAATAAGATTAATGTATATTATTTAAAATTTACTATAAATGTTAATTAAATAAATCAAAATATTGGCCTATCATTTTGTGATATAATTACACGAAATGTCTTGAAAATATTATACTCAAACTTTCAGAAAAAAAACCTTTAAACTTCATTATTTCCAGTTCAAACGTTAAACAATAATCATCTGTAAAATCAAAACAAGCCAGTCTTACTCAGTGACACACGACCTGGGTGACATCTCCGACTCCAGCATCCCTATCCACATCATCTGGGAATCGGACACGAACAGCACGACCGTCAGCTGTCTTCCTAATAAACACCTTTCCCTCTCTTGCCCATGCGTATGCTAAATTTCTCTGTTTGACTTGGAATCTCGCTCGTCCCAGTACAATTATTGTAGTAGGTGAGATGATCATAAATGTAAACAGGGCCCTCAGGAAGAACAGAAGACACGTCTCTCATCTGGATTCTCTTCTTTCTAGTGGCTTCCAACCAATTGGGACGGGAAGATCGGGATACAAACTGCGCCACGATGCTCGGGCATCGTTGGCGTACATCACGTCTGTTAAGAATTTGGGAGTAGCCCAAATTTTTTTTGTCAAATTACCTTGAATAACTTACTTGTTTAGTATCATTTTAAACATCATTAAATTTTAATGATATTTTTTTATGTAAAGTTTTCTGAATTAGGACATTTTAAGCTAGTTATTGGAGAGTTTAGATTTTAATTATTCATTTTCAATAGAAGTAATTGAATCGATTGGGTTTTCATGTTGGAATTGGTAGTACAGTAAAGCATTGTTTTGAGATTCAGTATCGAGGAGGATTGAGTCCTACGCTAGTCTAGTAAAAGAGGATAGAGCTAGTTTCTCATTCTTTTGCTCTATCTTACACTCACTTTACCTGTTCATTTTTCATTTTCGGAATAGGCGTTCTGCGCAGGCCTGCAGGCAAAGCTAGAGTTTTGATTCGATGAAAGTTACGTAGTTTTGTAATCCCCGTATTATTTCTGAACATCGATTCCCACCAAGAGCGAGGAGTAGTCAGAAGGCAAGCAACAGGCTCACTACTCGACGAAATTGCATGGAGCAAAGACCACGCTAGTTTTGATGAAGTTACAGTCGATATTTGAGGTTATGGTGATGTGAAGTTTTGTTTTTAGGCCCTTGTGCTGGGCAATGTTTATCAGTTAAATTTATTTTATAATGTGATTTAAAGTTAATTTTTTAGGAAACAGCCACTCACCTCATCTTTCTTTGAATAAGTTTGTTTGGTTTGAAGATAATTTGTGATGTACTTCGCCGCTTTATAAGGTAATAACAATATTTTTTTTTATATTAAATACTTTGTGAATTTATATTTCTAGCTCAATTGTTCTCATGTACGTAATTGATGTAAGCAATTGTTTGTCAGAATTCATAGGCTATGGATAAGAAGTTTAGTATATAAAAGGAAGATATTAAATATTCAATTTAAATCAGTAGTAAAAGTTAGCATACCGATATTAGTGTGATAAAAAGATTATGAATTTGATGATGTAACTAAGAAACTCAACTTCCTTATTGCTATAGATTAATGTGAATTATTTTGAATTCTGCGATGCTGTGATACTTATGAAGTAAAGGTTAGGTTTGCTTAATTGTTTGAATTTTAGTAATGTAGATGTGTAATTAAGAGACATAAATGTTTGGGATTTGTGGTCGTGAAAGTAAATTGGACATAGTAGTGTTCATCTCAAGTTAAGGGTTTATTTCATTATCAAAATAGGAAGTTACAAAATTTGAAATTTCAGCGGTTCCCGAGTTGGGGAGTTCCCGAATTGGAGTCATTCCCGAATCGTAGAGTCGTTCCTGAATTGCAGAGTGTTGCTGAGTCGCAGCATTCCTGAATTGCAGTCTTCCCGGATTGCAGACTTCGAAACTTCGAGGCCTTGAGTATTCCAGCATTGGAGAGTACGAGAATTTCGCTGTATTAGATCAACAGACATGAACTCAATACCTTGGAAGTAGTAAGGATTATCGAACGAGGTAACAAATTTATTATATTTCTTGCTTCGATCAAAGTGAGTGCAACGAATTGTGGGGAACTATTAATTCAATGGGATAACGAAAACGACGATATAATTTTGTTAATTAAAGTAATCTTTGGAATGCGCAATAATTTTAAAGACTTCAAATAATTATAAGTTTAGGCTGTATTGTTGAGTGAAATGTATATTCATTAATTTGGTTATTTTGAGGTAAATGAGGTGTGAATATATTTCCGAGTGGTTGTTTCCTAAACATGCGCTTCATTTGGCTTGGTAACCTAGTTCCTCTTGGTTTTGTATGCATGGGTATTTGATGGTGTTTTGGTGTACAAGCGTGTAGAAAGGAAATGTTTTCCTTTTTCCACGTTCCACCTTCTAAATTTTTGGTTGTTTCCGTCATTCTAAATTTATTCTAAATTAAAACAAATTGATGGGACAATTTACTGCGCCACTCTGCTTTTGCTATGCTACATAACTTTTCTTGAATCTTTAGCTAGCCTGACAAACCAGGGTTTTGTTTGAAATTTGAACTTTGTTAAAGAATACCGATAATACCTATGCAAAAACTTGAGGAATAGTTAAGCCAATTGTGTGAAATAACAGTGTAAGAAATAGTAGTTGAAATATAAAGTGAATATTTGAACATAATATTTGAGATATTTTATAGTCTACTATGTCGTTATCAGAAATGAGATCACCAGTTAGGTCCCCAACTATTATGCCGACAAAAGCTAATTACTGGGATGTTAAAGCTCAAGTTGAGTATTGTGTAGATTTAAATAAGTTGTTAGTACAAACCCTGAATCCGGATTATTTGTCTAAGAATGAGCTAATTTTCGAATTCAAAACATTAGGGGTACCCAGTAGTATAACAAAGAATTCTAGTAATGATGAGTTGAGGGCTAAATACTGTTTAGCAATTAAAGAACCAGATCCTAAAATATGTAGAATAGTATATTCTGCAGAAAATTGTGAAGAGGCTTTTGGAGCAATTTTAGAACAGTTGAACAATTTAGATAGATATCTCCAGGAATTGCCTAAAGAAAAAGAAATTGTAGATAAACGTGGGGTTATGAAAGGAATTAGCAGATATTTGCATATTTTGAACAGAATCACTCATTTATTAGTATATGCTGAAGAAGCCGTTAATGAAGATTTAGTGGAAAAGTTAGAAAAATTATTTGAAGATGTGAAACGAATTTATGAGTTGATTTTGAAAATACAGAGTATAGCTAGAAGTAGAGCACCGTCACCCATACCGACTAGCCTAACTTTACCTAGGGCAAACCCTTCTTTCGACTTCACGCCCAATAGGCCCGAAATTATAGAAGAAACATCACAGCAAGTGATAGATAAATATTTTTCAGGTCAAGTTAGCACATACGCATCACAGTTAGCCAAGACACCTACATTTAGCGCAACTAACATGTATAATAGACTGCCTAATCCTATTGAAAGTTTAATTAGAGAAATACCTAGTGCAGATGGATTAGTAGTTGAGGATTTATTGAATTTTATCTCTGTCACTTTGAAAATTAAAGAATGCGCTTGTCTTCCTGATACCGATTTGTTACATTTAATTCAGCCTTTTGCGATGGGACCCCTTGCTGATAGGATAACGTTAGCTTTACAAAATAATATTACTTTTGATCGTTTTCATGCTGATGTGTTATTTCAATTTATTCCACAAAGATTAATCTCTGTGATTGAGAGGGAAAAATTTTATAGGCTTCAAAGTTCAGGTGAACCGTTGTTCAGTTATATTTTGTCTATTAAAGAGTCAGCCGCATTATTGAGACTGGGGAAATCAGAACATGAAATGGTAGGTACTATAGTTTCTGGATTAAATCCTGAGGAACACTCAAGATGTATTTTTCAATTTAGACCGCGCACTTTTGACGACTTGAATGAAATGTGTGTGCAATCCCAGAATGTTAGGTATGCTGATTTCGTGAGGAAACAAATGGAATTGACGACAAGTTATAATGGGTCTGTACAAAATCAGGAGTCATTACAATCTGTGCCAGTAAAATGTTTTAATTGTCAGAAAATAGGGCTTGTAGCTAAAGGATGTAGGTCAGCACCTCCCACACAGCACAAGGACGTCCTCAAGATATCCCAAGAATATCCCATAAGAATATTGAGAATATCCTCAGGACATCCCATTATATCCTAAATAAATCCCAGGGATATCACAGGGATAACTGAATGTCCGCCCAAATCCCACAAAGGATATCCTGGGGATATGTATAGGATGTCCTGGGGATGAAATATCCCACTATGGGATTTTCTAGTGGATATCCTCAGAATATTCCTAGAATATCCCACTTTGAGTTCCCAGGGATATCCCAGACAGAATATCCTCAGGACATCCCAGTATATTCTAAATAAATCCCAGGGATATCGTAGGGATAACTGAATGTCCGCCCAAATCCCACAAAGGATATCCCGGGGATATGTATAGGATGTCCTGGGGATGAAATATCCCACTACGGGATTTTCTAGTGGATATCCTCAGAATATTCCTAGAATATCCCACTTTGAGTTCCCAGAGATATCCCAGATAGAATATCCTCAGGACATCCCAGTATATCCTAAATAAACCCCAGGGATACCATAGGGATAACTGAATGTCCACCAAAATCCCATGAAGGATATGTGTGGGATGTTCTGGGGATGACATATCCCACCCCATGATTTTCTAGTGGATATCTTCAGAGTATTTCTAGGATATCCCAAATAATACCCAGGGACATCCTAGGGATAAGGGAAAACTGTCTAAATCCCACAGAGGAGATCCTGAGGATATGTATGGGATATGCTGGGAATGACATATCCTTTCCCTATCCTAATATTATTATTAGAGGTGTGATATTAAGCTGGTAAAAACAGTTACTACACTTTGATATAATCAACAGATTGAGATGTGATACCTAATTAGAGTAAATAATTAAAGTAAATTGAATAGTTTGTGCATTGGTGACACCCCCATCAAACAGCTTCAAAAATCCTAGTGAGAGGTACAAAATTCGGTAACTTTGATCAGTTATTTCAGGCTGGAGGATTCTAGGATCATAGAAAAAGTGTCTTTAAATACTCCAAGAATAGGAAAATTATCAACTTTGTTAGTTAAAATATGTATACTTTAAATATTACAAGGGATATTTAATAAACATTGTGAAATTGCATATCAATTGATACAATGTGATGGTAGTTACCAGAACTTCCAACAGATTGCAGTAGGATAAGGTAGCCTTGTGCGGGGGTGGTTTTACCCCCAAAAATATGCTAACCGCTATTATCTGAGACAAAATGTTCAATTCACTCTTAATGAGAATAAAATTCCCTATAAAATGAGTGTTCATACTTGGTTATATAATTAGTGGCTCTGAAGTAAGAGAAGTTAGGTTAGGAGAGAGAGCGAGCGAGTATGAGTGAGTGAAGTGTAAGGGGATGAGAGGCCGTAAGAGAGAGAGTGAGAGGGAGAATGACAGAGTGAGTGAGATACAATACGAGTATGATAGTGAGTGAGTGTATAATATTTTATATTATAATGTAAGTTCTATTACAAGTAAATAATTTCAATAATGAATATCATTGAAATTTAATACACATTTGAATTTAAACTCATGTGAAAGCAAAGTAATTAAAAGTGGTAGAATTTCTAGATGGCAGAATTGTAACATCCTCAATGTCAGTTCTAATACCAACTATAGTCAACCCTAAGGAATAATAAATAGTAGGCTATACCTAAGTAATTATGCATTTGAGATTTAACTTGTTTATGCATTAGCCTAGCTTTAATTGAATGTGGTAGGATCACATGAAAGCAGAATAGGAATGACCTAAATAATAATGATGACATATTGCAACAACATCACATTTTATTCATCCTGAGATCTTGTCAGGATAAAATATTTTAGGATGTAATCTTCCTCATATGCCTGAATATAAGGGAGTATTTCAGGGTTGAAAGGTATTTTTTTAGGATGAAGCCCACATAGGTCTTGGACCTACAGTTTTAGGTGGGTTCCAAACCACTGGATATTATATTCCTGTATAAGATATCCCGGGATTAGCTCAGAATATCAAATCATTGAGAAACATTCTAGGGAGATTCAGATATATTTCATTCTAGTATATATGATATCCTGGGATTTCCCCAAGATTTATCATCCCAGTATGTAATATCCTGGGATCTTCCTCAAATATATCTTCCCAGTATGTCATATCCTGGGATCTCCCTAAGATATATCATCCCAGCATGTGATATTCTGGGATCTCCCTGGGATATATCATCCCAGTATGTCATATCCTAAAATCTCCCTGGGATATATCATCCCAGTATATAACATCCTGGGATCTCCCTGGGATATATCATCCCAGCATGTGATATTCTGGGATATCCCCAGGATCTATAATCCCAGTATATAACATCCTGGGATATATCATCCTAGCATGTGATATTCTGGGATATCCCTAGGATATATCATCCCAGCATGTGATATCCTGGGATCTCCCTGGGATATATCATCCCAGTATATAATATCCTGGGATCTCCCTGGGATATACCATCCCAGTATGTGATATCCTGGGGTATCCCCAGGATATCATATCCCTTATGTAATATCCTTCAGAGATCCCAGTGACATTCCAATATCCCGGGATCTCTATAGGACATATGGGAACTGGTCAGGATATCCTAGGGATATTTTGTGCTGTGTGGGCTATTAATTTCAGAAATAGACCCCAAATTAGTGACACTGCCGCCGCATCAACCAGTTTTGAAAGAAAGCCGGAAATACAGTTATTAAAAAAGCCAGCTAACGATGTGAAATGTTATAGTTGTCAAAAATTTGGTCATTATTCTCGCGACTGTAGAAATAAAAAGAGTTGACTATCTGCGCGAAATAGTAATTTTGGAAAGCAGTTTAAGAGAGATTATATTGAATCAAAGGTACAATCAAAGGCACAAGAGTTAAAAAATACTTCAAATTTCATTAATAGCGCACAAGAGGATGTCTCAAAAAAGTTACTAGGCTCTAAATTAAATTCAAATAAAACAAAGCCATTGTCAGATAAACCATTTGGGAAATATAAAATTAAACCTGTTGCAAATAGAATTATTCCTTTTATTAGTTGCGAGTTAGGTTTGCCAGCTAGAAATTTTCCTGCTTTACTAGATTCTGGAGCCGTTAGGAGTATTATTTCAAAATCGACTTTACAAGATCTGTTAGTTGTTAATCCTTCTTTAAAATTGCAGAAAGAAATGATTAAATGTACCACTGCGAACAAAAGGCAACTTGTTCTAACTGAGTCAGTACTCTTGAAAATTTCAGTTGGAAACATAAATTTTTTATTTGCGACAACCTATCAGTACCAGTAATAATAGGTTGTGATTTCATTAATCATAGTCAGATGATCATTGATTTGTTTAATAATAGATATTATTTTGGTTTCAGACCTAATTTTAAATTTACGTTAGATTTGGATTCACAAACGTTTCTACCCAGGAATGCTAACACCGTGGGGGAAGAACAGTCAGAATATGCTCACTTGGGAAATAAGGAACAGGAGCAATTACGTGATGTATTATCTAGATTTCAGGATGTAATTACTACCAGATTGGGTAAGACTAACCTAGCTGAATATAAAATTCGTTTAACTTCAACACAGCCAGTTAGACAGGCACCTTATCAGTACGATCCCAAAAAGATGCAAATTTTAAATGAAAAAGTTCAGAAAATGTTAAAAGAGGGAATTATTGAAAAGGCTACTTCTAATTATGCTAGTCCTTGTTTTCTGGTACCCAAATCAGATGGTTCTTCGAGACTGGTAATAGACTACAGATCTCTGAATCGTTGTATTCAATTGGATTCCGTACCTCTTCCTGATATGCAAAATTCATTTCATTGGTTTAATGGCGCTAAGTATTTTTCAGTTCTTGACCTAAATCAAGCATATTATCAGATGCCTTTAGCGAAGGAAAGTCGTCACCTTACAACGTTTTGCACAATGCAAAATACTTATCAGTTTCTAAGAGTTCCCTATGGTGTTAGTATTGGAGCTCAGGCGTTAACTTCTCTTCTTGACACCTTGTTTGAAGATGTAAAATTTAAATTTGTATTTAATTATTTGGATGATATTGTGATTTATTCCAAGGATTTCAATTCACATTTGAAGCATATTTCAGTAGTTTTGAACAAGTTAAGAGAAGCAGGTTTTACTGTTAATCCTCAGAAAGTTCACTTTGCACAGGAACAAATTTCATTTCTTGGACACTTAGTTGACCACAGAGGTGTGTCTGTCGACCCAAACAGAACTAAGAGTATTAGAAATTTTCCTTCACCCAGAAACCAGAAGGCTGTTGGTAGATTTATAGGTATGGTTCAGTTTTATCATAAATTTATTCCAAATTTTGCAGAAATTGCCGCGCCAATCAATGCGCTGAGGAAAAAAGGTGTTAAATTTGTGTGGGAAAAGAAACATGAAGAAGCATTTCTAAAGTTGAAAGATGCAATTATTAATCCACCCATTTTGAGGACTGCTAATTTTAATTTGCCTTTTATTTTGCATACAGATGGCAGTGGTACTGCGATCGCCGCCGTTCTTTCACAAGAAGTTGATGGTATTCTTCAACCAATAGCTTATGCCTCTAGGAAACTGACCCAGGCTGAATGCAAGTACTCTACATACGAAATCGAGTGTCTAGCTGCTATATTTGGTATGGAGAAATTTAATTTGTATCTTCAACATTCTAAATTCTTATTGTACACTGACAATTCCGCTCTTTCATGGGTGTTGAATCATCCAAAACAGTCAGGTCGTATTGGTTGATGGGTATTGAGACTTCTTTCATTTCAGTTTGAGGTAAAACATATACCAGGTAGAGAAAATGTTGTGGCAGATTGTTTGTCCCGTATGTTTCAGGACGAAATTGATGAAGAAGCAGAAGAATCAAAGCCTTTAGTTGAATAAAAAACTTTTGAGTCTATTAATACTTTAAAATTAACCGATTTTCCTTTAATTTTCAAGGACATTCGAACTCATCAAGAGAATGATCCTTTTATTTCAGAGAAAATTAGAAATATTGAGGCTAATGTAGATCAGTTCCCGTATAGCTTGTCAAAAGGAGTCCTGGTGATTAAAAAACGTAATGATGATAATTTTAAAATTGTTGTGCCGAAAATTCTTGTACCTGTAATCTTCAAATATTTTCATGAGACGTCTCTAGGTGGACATTCAGGTTTAGCTAAGACTATGAATAAAGTGTTAGAAAATTTTTATTGGCCTGGTGTAAGAAAAGATATTGCTCTTTTAGTAAAATCTTGTGAAATATGTGGTAAGAGCAAGCCTGCTCAAAGGCACAATTTTGGTTTTTTATCTTCTAAAATTGAGGAAGAGCCCCTTGCTAGGTTTCATTGCGATTTTGTAGGTCCTCTTATACGTTCTACCCAAGGTCATACTCATATTTTCAGTTGTGTAGATTCATTCTCAAAATTCTGTTGGTTAATCCCAGTAAGGAAGGCAAACACTAGTTCTGCTATTAAAGCATTGAAATCTATTTTTGTAAATTTTTCCGTTCCTAAGAGTATTGTAACTGATAATGCTACCGACTTCACCTCAGCTCATTTCAAAAATTTTTGTTTCCAGTTAGGAATCAAACATATTACTACTAGTCCATACTATCCGTGTCTAAACGTTGCGGAAAGAGTGCACAGAAACCTTAGAAGTGCTTTAATTGCTTTTCACGGCAATGCACAGTCAAAATGGGATGAGAGTTTATCATGGCTTCCTTTAGCTTTTAATTTAGCAAAACATGAGAGTACTTATTGTACGCCCTTTTCGTTGATTTATAGATATAATCCAAATCATCCGTTGATTAACGCCTGGAGACTAGAGAAAATTTTGCCTAATAGCTGTAATGAGGACACACTGAATGTTTGGCAAAAAGCTAAACAGAATTTGACAAGGAATCATGCTAGAGTGAAACAGAGATACGATCAGCATAGAGCTGAAGTTCCTTTTAAAGTTGATGATCTAGTTTGGTTGAGGACTCATATAGTGAGTAAAGCTGTAGATAAAATTATGTCGAAATTGAGTTACCGTTGGAAAGGTCCATATGTCATCTCGAGATTTTTAACTCCAGTGACAATAGAATTGTGTGACCCGCATAGTGGTCGTTTTGTGCAAAAAGCGCACGTGTCTCAAGTTAAGCTATTTTACCCTAGTGTATCTAGCACTGATGATTGAATTTCACATCTTTGCACACTTGTTGGTTATTGTCTTAGAATTTGAATCCCAAATATGTTGTTTGGTAAATAAGTTGTCATCCAATAGAGCTTTGGTACTGTAATGATTGATAAGGACTATGCGCGCAGTCTCATCATTGACACTCAGACTCTACTTTTTTTTGGTATTGAAACCAGCTGTAACATAGTAGTTGTAATGTATACTCTTCGAATGCCTTGTAATAGATAAGAATTTTTCTTATAGATTTAATCATGTGACGTTTAGAACCTTGCCGCATCTTTCTTAATTGAGAGCCAAGTTTTGTAGAAAATTCTGTCATTATGTAGGTTAAACCGTAAATTTAGTATGGAATAGTAAAGTGTTAGAAATGTGAGATAATTTAGGAAGTAATCGTTAGTAGTAGTATTTGCTGTACTGAGAAGAAGATATTATAGATATTGAGTGTAGATATGATTTATAGGTAAATAAGAGTTGTAGGACGTTGCCTTTGAAATTTAAGCCTCATGTAATTGTGCCATGTAGATTTTTAAGAGATTTATAGGTATTAGTTAGTGTTGATATTAATTAGTGGATACCCGCGCGTGAATGAATTGACAATTTTGGGAAAGTCAGATAAGAGTATTGTATAGGATTGTAGTTGAATCATTTAGTTCAGATTTTGGGGAACATTCATATTATAGTTTAATAGGAGAATAGTTTTGTAATTTTGCGAGACTATAGTTTGGGGAATCACTACTTGTGATTATTTTTGAACATCACCTTTAGGTTTTCACACTATATCATCATCTTTAGTTAAAGATTTGACACATACGCATGATGCCATATTTCGATCTTTACTTATATATTGTTTAGGACCTCTTAGTTCAGGTATTATGTCTGTTGGCATCTGTAGAGTTGCGGTCACTTCACTATAGTTGTTTAGGAGATTGATTTGATTTTATTACACGTCACTACATCTATTGAATTGTTACCACATTTAGTTAGTTAAGTTCACCTGTGATAGTATTATTTGTTGATTGTCTTAGGTGGTGTTTCACACTGCGAAAGGGGGGGAGAATTGTTATGAATTTGGGAGTAGCCCAAATTTTTTTTGTTAAATTACCTTGAATAACTTACTTGTTCAGTATCATTTCAAACGTCATTAAATTTTAATGATTTTTTTTTATGTAAAGTTTTCCAAATTAGGACATTTTAAGCTAGTTATTGGAGAGTTTAGATTTTAATTATTCATTTTCAATAGAAGTAATTGAATCGATCGGGTTTTCATGTTGGAATTGGTAGTACAGTAAAGCATTGTTTTGAAATTCAGTATCGAGGAGGATTGAGTCCCACGCTAGTCTAGTATAAGAGGATAGAGCTAGTTTCTCATTCTTTTGCTCTATCTTACACTCACTTTACCTGTTCATTATTCATTTTTGGAATAGGCATTCTGCGCAGGCCTGCAGGCAAAGCTAGAGTTTTGATTCGATGAAAGTTACGTAGTTTTGTAATCCCCGTATTATTTCTGAACATCGATTCCCACCAAGAGCGAGGAGTAGTCAGAAGGCAAGCAACAGGCTCACTACTCGACGAAATTGCATGGAGCGAAGACCATGCTAGTTTTGATGAAGTTACAGTCGATATTTGAGGTTATGGTGATGTGAAGTTTTGTTCTTAGGCCCTTGTGCTGGGCAATGTTTATCAGTTAAATTTATTCTATAATGTGATTTAAAGTTAATTTTTTAGGAAACCGCCACTCACCTCATCTTTCTTTGAATAAGTTTGTTTGGTTTGAAGATAATTTGTGATGTACTTTGCCGCTTTATAAGGTAACAACAATATTTTTTTTTAATGAAATACTTTGTGAATTTATATTTCTAGCTTAATTGTTCTCATGTACATAATTGATGTAAGCAATTGTTTGTCAGAATTCATAGGCTATGGATAAGAAGTTTAGTATAAAAAAGGAAGATATTAAATATTCAATTTAAATCAGTAGTAAAAGTTAGCATACCAATATTAGTGTGATAAAAAGATTATGAATTTGATGATGTAACTAAGAAACTCAACTTCCTTATTGCTATAGATTAATGTGAACTATTTTGAATTCTGCAATGCTGTGATATTTATGAAGTAAAGGTTAGGTTTGCTTAATTGTTTGAATTTTAGTAATGTACATGTGTAATTAAGTGACATAAATGTTTGGGATTTGTGGTCGTGAAAGTAAATTGGACATAGTAGTGTTCATCTCAAGTTGAGGGTAGTAGTATAAAAATGTCACATCTGGGACACCCCCCCACCACCCCCCCCCCACAAAAAAAAAAAATAAAATAAAAAATATTAGAAAAAATTCCCAAAAAATTCCGACCGATCGGCCAAGGTCAGGGGACCATGGGTGGGGACCTGGCATGAGTATATATGTGGGATCAGTTGCTGGTAGGGTCATAGTGTCTCAGTGAACGCTGACTAGTGAGTGCTTATACTATAGCCCAGACCTTCTGTTGTGACTTCACCCAGATCTTCAGTAGTGATTAAAATGTAAGTACAAGTGCTTTGAAAGTAACATCTCAGGACTTAGTAAATTTTTGAAACATTTTAGGACTTAGAAAAATTTTGAAACATCTCAGGACTTAGAAAAATTTTGAAACATCTTAGGACTTAGAAAAATTTTGAAACATCTCAGGACTTAGAAAAATATTGAAACATCTTAGGACTTAGAAAACTTTTGTAACATCTCAGGACTTAGAAAAATTTTCAAAAAATCTTAGGACTTAGAAAAATTTTCGAAAAATCATAGGACTTAGAAAAATTTCCAAAAAATCATAAGACTTGGAAAAATTTTCAAAAAATCTTAGGACTTGGAAAAATTTCCAAAAATCGTGGGACTTGGAAAAATTTCCAAAAAATCGTAGGACTTGGAAAAATTTTCAAAAAATCTTGGGTTTTAGTTTTACATGGGGCATGTGGGGAGGGCATGTGGGGAGTTTGCCGGACTATGAGGAATTACATGTGAGGAGGGGCATGTGGGGAGTTTGCTGGACTATGAGGAATTACATGTGGGGAGGGGCATGTGGGGAGTTTGCCGGACTATGAGGAATTACATGTGGGGAGTGGAGCAATTATGTGACCAGCTGAATTAAATGGGGCATGTGGGGAGGGGCATGTGGGGAGTGGAGCAATTATGTGACCAGCTTACTAATGGAAATGCACTATCTGTTTCAGATGAACAAGGCCAGCCGATGCCAGATGACCGAGGGCTCTCAGGGAGAGTTTGTTGTGCTGGAGGACACCTTCAACTCCTGCCTCCACACCCTGTTCTACAACAACAACTGCATGGATGATCCAGCCAAGGACTTCCACTCCCTGCTCAACAGCCTCGAGGACAAAATCATTACGGCCATCTCTAACGAGTTTCTGCATCACGGAACTGTGGAATTCAACTTGGTGTTGGAGGCTACCTACTACAAAAGCAGCCTTGACGAGCAGAACCAGGAGAAGGAGGAGTTCCAAGATGTGGCCTTCAAGACGCCCAACTATTGGTGGTCAGCATCACGGAACTCGCCCACATTGTCAAGGCGGCATGCCAGAAAATATTGGAGGAGGAAGCCAAGTTTGAGGGCAATTCTAGCAGATGGACCCTCCTCAACATTGATGGCCTACTCATCCACATCAGCAAGTATTCGCCACTGCGGGGATCATCCTACATCGAGCTGCCTACCAATATTGCAGCAAGGAAAGCCATCGTGAACCCGAAGAATGATGACCAGCATTGCTTCAGGTGGGCCATGCTTGCCAAGAATGTCCAAGGAGCACATCCAGAGCGGGTCAACGACCGGTACTACCAGCTGACCGACAAGTACAACTTTTCCGGATTGTCTTTCCCCACCACCATCAACCAGATCAATACTTTTGAGAGGAACAATCCCGGAGTATCAGTCAACGTATATGGTGTAGATGCCGACAACAACATCTTCCCGCGACGAGTTGGCAAGGAAATCAAGGCCGACCATACTGATCTACTCCTGCAGTGTGAGAGTGAAACAGCAGATGGTGATGACTTGGAAGTGAATAGCCACTACTGCTGGATAAAGAACTTTGAAAAGTTGCTGCGAGCCCAGCTGACAAAACGTAGGCATCGTATCATCATCTGCAGACGCTGCTTCACCCACTACACAGTCGCTAACGATGGCGAGCGCAGGATGAAGGAGCATGAGGAGTTTTGTGCCACAAACAAAACAGCAAGGATTGTGATGCCCAAGCCCAATGACAATGGAAGCCTACCTACCATGAAGTTTGAAAAGCACTTGAACAAGTATAGGTTACCACTTGTTGCCTATGCAGATTTTGAGTGCTTGTTGGAGCAGCCCACTCCTGAGGAAGATGGTGGAGCCCCAGAGCGATGGATTGGAAAGGCTACAAAAGTTCTCCAATACCATAAGGCAATGAGTTATTGCCTCTACTTTGTGAGGGACAAACAACAATTCCCCTCATGGCTCACCATCAGCAACCTCATTCCCCAGGACCCAATTGTGTACCGTGGGCCAGATGCTGCTGCCCACTTCATGAAGACACTGACTGAGGTTGCAACCAATATTGCAGAAGCCATTCAATGTCATCAGACAAGGATGTCCCCGCTCTCTGACAAACAAAAGGTAGATTTTGATGCGGTTGAGTTCTGTGAAGCTTGTCACAAGAAGTTTACCAATGACAAGGTTCGGGACCACTGTCATATGACCGGGTTGTACCGGAATGCATTATGTAACAAGTGCAACCTGCAGAGACGTCGTCAAACCTACATCCCTGTATTCCTCCACAATTCCTCAAATAATGATACCCACTTGATCATTCCTCATCTTGGATCTGACAAATCTGAAATTTCAGTTATTCCAAACACATCTGAAAAATATATATCCTTCACCAAGCACATCTCAAAGAGTCTCCATCTGAGATTCATCGATACATTCCGGTTTACACCTGACAGTCTGGACAACCTGGTAACGAATCTTGTCAAGACAGCTGAGAATGCCTCTGATCTCGCCAATGTATTGGTGCACACCTCTAAACAGTTTAGAGATAAACTGGCTCTTGTGTCCCGTAAAGGTGTGTTCCCATACGAGTACTGCAACTCATGGGAGAGATTGGAGGAGACACAACTTCCTCCAAAACAGGCTTTCTACAGTAGGCTAACAGATCGCGGTATCAGTGACGAGGACTATGTACATGCTCATTGTGTCTGGCGCCAGTTCAGTTGTCGTAGGGGGGGTAGCAGGTCATGCTACTCTGAGGTACGCCACCCTCCGAACCCCGAGCTGGTCAGTGCTTCCCACTGCTATCACCCCTGCACTGATTGTCCCCTCCTTGCCTTCTTCTCTTCTCCCCCTCACCATCTCAATCCTATCGTTTGGTTTACTTATGCTTCATGTTTTTATTTTATTTTCTTTCCTTCTGTCTCTTTCTTTTGTGTCTGTTCCACATGTTAGTGGCGGCGGATATAGGAGAAAATAGTTGTAGCGGACTGGCAATAACACCTGCCAAAGAGATGCCTAGTTTGACACTGGCTCTCTATCTATCCACATTAGGGGAAAATTTGGTAACTGTTGGATATTAGCAATGATTGCGGGATGAATATTTTCGTTGAGGTGAAGCAAAGTTAATTAGCAAGCTGTTCGCGTGAAATCTAGGCACGTGCTGAATTAAAATGAACAGCAACCTGGTGCCGAACGCCATTATTTGGCCTCCCGGCAGAAGCAGTGAATATTCAAAGAAAAGAAAAAGGGACAAAAAACATAGGAAAACACAATCAAAAGGTTCTTTTCAGAACCAGGACACCCAACTTCATGTTGGCAGTATTTTAAAAATCTTACAGTTGAATGTTGAAGGTATTACCAAAGCCAAAATAGGAATCCTTCTGAAGCTCATTGAGGTACACAAAATTGATGTAGTTGCTCTTCAGGAAACTCATGTGGATATGGATCATCAAAGTAGGTTGGTAATACCAGGTTTTGCACTTATTGGTGCAAAGTTTCATCCTGAACATGGCCTGGCCACTTACATTAGATCAGGCATTGCACACTCAGCTGCACCTGTGCAAGTGGAGGATGAAAACTGTATTGCCAGTAAGATAGGAGAGTACACGTTTTTCAACATATATAAGCCACCCTCACGATCATGGCCAACAAACGTGCTTCCAGGTTCAGATGCATACTCTGTCTATGCTGGGGACTTTAATTCCAGACACATATCGTGGGGCTATTCCTCAGTGGATGAGGCAGGAGAGAGACTGCTCACATGGGCAAATGCTAACAGACTGCACCTACTTCATGATGCAAAACAACGCAAAACCTTCAAATCTGGCCGATGGAACACTGAAACCAACCCAGACCTCTGTTTTGTGGCAACCAGTGGGGACAACAAAAAGCCCATTCCTTGTGAGCGCATGGTCCTGCATGACTTCCCACGCTCACAGCACCGCCCGTCAGTCATCAGCATTGGGCTGTCTATTCCAATAGTAAGGAGGACACCCTGTAGCCCGCTGGAACCTAAGAAGAGCAGATTGGGACAAGTTTGAGAAGTATATCGAGGACAATATCAAGCGTATTCCTCTCACAGTAGAAAACTACAGCAGATTTCTTGGACTGGTTCTAGCATCAGCAAAAAAGTCCATTCCCAAGGGTTTTACCAGGGGCTACATCCCATGCTGGACAGATAGATGCAAAACTCTGCTGGAAGAAGCTCAGAAAGGAGACCGGAGGGCTGCTGATGAACTGATTCAGGAACTTGATGCTGAGCGACTGAAGCGATGGAGGGAAACTACAGCCAGCTTAGATTTCAAACATTCAAGTAGGAAGGCTTGGGCAGTTTTCTGCCGTTTGGGTGCAGCCCCCAACATTGCTCCCCTCAAGCCAAAAGTGAGTGCAAACAGTGTGGCTAAGGTATTGAAAGAAAACAGTAAGCCCATCATAAGCAGAGAGGCTAAAAAGGAAGTCAGAGCCCAATTGAAACAGGTCATTGCCTCCTATGGGAATATGTCAACATATGTGGATGAAGTACAGGAGAGTGAGGTTGTTAATGCCATCAAATGTATCAAAAGCAACAAGGCTCCTGGAGTTGACGGCATCCTTCCCGAATTTATAAGGCACTTGGGTAATAAAGCAATCAGATGGCTCTCAGCTTTCTTCTCTGAGGTGATAAGAACTTGCAGGCTTCCCCCTGAGTGGAAGGCTTCAAAAGTAATTGCTATTCTGAAGCCAGGGAAGCAGCCTGATAACCCAAAAAACTACCGCCCCATTTCTCTGCTCTGCATATGCCTGAAACTGCTGGAAAGAATAATCTTGGCACGAATATCACCCACAGTTGAAAAACATCTGCCCAGGGAGCAGGCTGGTTTTTGCCAGAAAAGGAGCTGCTCAGACCAGGTTCTTGCCCTTACTACACACATTGAGAGAGGGTTTGAGAACAAGAAGAAGACAACAGCGGTGTTTATAGACTTAACTGCAGCATTTGATACTGTGTGGAAGTCAGGGTTACTGCTGAAACTGGGAAGGATTTTCAAATGTGCCAGACTTGTAAAATTATTTGATAGTCTTCTATCAAACCGTAGTTATAGAGTGCATCTGGGAGAGCAAATCAGCAAGAAAAACATATTGAATAACGGAGTGCCCCAAGGATCTGTTCTCTCACCAGTCCTATTCAATGTCTATACATCAGACATCCCATCCACCAGGTGTAATAAGTACATGTATGCAGATGATATTGCCCTGGCAGCTCAAGGATCAAGCATTGCAGAAACTGAGAGCATACTCCAGACAGATATTGATAAAATGACGGATTACCTGCAGTACTGGGGATTAAAGCCAAACCCCAGTAAAACAAATATCATCTCTTTCCACCTTAATAACCAGCAGGCTAGAGTTGCTCCAGTGGTGAACTTTTGTCAGGAGCAGATTCCAATAAACCAACATCCCACATACTTAGGAATCACCCTAGATAGATCTCTCACTTATCGTGAACACCTGGAAAAGTTGAGGAGAAAACTGACTTCTAGGGTTAATCTCCTGCAAAAGTTGGCTGGATCATCGTGGGGTAGTGGAGCTGCTACTTTGAGAACTGCAGCTCTGGCACTCGTGTACAGTGCTGCAGAATATGGTGCCCCCGTTTGGCTGGGCAGCAGCCACACCCGTTTGATCGATGCAGCCTTGAATAGTGCTATGCGTACAATTACCGGATGTCTGCTGCAAACAGAGACTGAATGGCTTCCTGTACTCAGTAACATCCCTCCCCCGCATATCAGAAGACAGGAAATCGCTAGCAGAGAACTAAGAATAATATGTGGAATACCAGAACTCCCAATCCATGAAGACCTACTTCTGGAAACCCCAGTCCCTCAGAGGCTCAAATCCAGAAAACCAGCCTGGCTTCACCCATTACAGGCTGGACATTGCAATTCTAGTGAACAACAGTGGTTGGAGGCCTGGAATTCTTCATCAGTAAGAAACAAAGAGATAGTCCCGGACCCAACCCAACATGCTAATGGATTTGAGTTGCCACGGCATCTTTGGGTGCGACTGAATAGATTCAGGACTGGGCAGGGGAGATGCCAGAGGAACATGCACCGCTGGGGTTTTGCTGATTCTCCTCACTGTGAGTGTGGTGAGGTACAAACGATGTGCCACATTCTTGAGACATGTCCATTGAGTAATTTCCTTGGAGGACTTCAAAGATTGAATTTAGTCCAGGACGACGCCATACTTTGGCTGAACAATCTTGAATGCCAAATTTGGTACCTTTTTAAGGTACACTCTTGTATATTTTCACTGCTTGTAGCCATACGCATGATAATAATAGTTGTAGCACTCTGGGAGAGTACAGCGATCTCTATCTAAAATCAGATGTGCTCCTGCTGGCTGATGTATTCGAAAGCTTCAGAGATGTGTGCATGAGGACATACGATCTGGACTGTGCCCATTATTTCACATCACCAGGCTTCTCCTTTGATGTTATGCTCAAAAGTACAAAGGTGGAACTTGAGCTGCTGACCGACTACGACATGTACATGCTTATTGAACGAGGTATCAGAGGAGGTATCACCACCTGCATTCACCGCCATGCCATTGCCAACAACCAGTATACTGGGGCGCCTGTGGATCCAGAGAAACCTACATCCTACCTCTTGTACACAGACGCCAACAACCTGTATGGCTGGGCAATGAGCAATCCACTTCCTTGCTGGAATTTCCAATGGATGGGCAAAGAGGAACTGGAGGCAGTTATCAGGGACATTGCAGGTGTTGCTGATAGACAACAAATTGGATACATCCTCGAGGTTGATGTGGAGTACCCTGCCGAACTGCATGATCTACACAATGAGTTTCCATTCCTACCAGAAAACCGGAAAACGCAGAAATCTGGATATGTTCGCCTGATGACAACACTGAACTCGCATACACGCTACGTCTGCCACTACCGTCTTCTCAAACAAGCTGTCCAACACGGTTTGAGAATAACCAAGGTCCATCGAGGTGTGAGATTTGAGCAGACTGACTTCCTAGCTCCATACATCCAGCTCAATACCAGTCTCAGACAGCAGTCAAAGAATAAGTTTGAGAAAAACTTCTTCAAACTAATGAATAACGCTGTCTTTGATGAAGACCATGGAGAATGTGAGGAAGCGTATGAACATGGAGTTGGTCAACTGTGAGAACCGTCTAAAGAAGCTTGTGGCTCGACCATCATTCAAGGATCGAATCATCTTTGGAGAGAACATCTGTGCAGTCACCCTACATCAGGAGAAAGTTAATCTCAACAAACCGATTAGCGTTGGACTATCTGTGCTGGACATCAGTAAAACCCTGATGTACGAATTCCACTATGACGTGATGAAGCCAATCTACAACGATCGTCTCAAGCTATTGTACCAGGACACAGACAGCCTCTTCCACCTGGTTGAGACAGAAGACATGTACAAGGATATACTCAACATCAAGAAGCTGCGAGATATCTTTGACACGTCAGAATAACCAACCGACCATCCTTGCTACTCTCACACAAACAAAATGGTGTTGGGGAAGTTCAAAGATGAATATTCGGCCAGAGCTCCTCACAAGTATGTTGGACTGCGCTCCAAGCTTTATGCCTGTCGATGCTACAATCCTGATCCTAGCCAGGCAAAGAGTGGACTCATCAAGAAGGCCAAGGGAGTACGGCGACCTGTGTTGGGTCAAGAGCTATCAATGGATCATCCCGATGCCAAACGCTACATCGGCTTCCACGACTACCTGGACTGCCTCTATGGAGATGAGGTGATCTATAGAGAGCAAGTCATGTTCAGCACACGAAAACACCAAATCATGACGACTGTGCAAAAGAAGAAGGCCCTTAGCAATGCTGATGAAAAACAAAGCATAATGGATGATGGCATCAGCACTATGGCATTTGGGCACCATCAGCTCAGTAACAAAAGAACCTCCACTGATGAAGACCAGCCTCCCACAAAGCGGGCTCGTAATGATGATGACGTCATGGACAGCAGTGATGATGACGTCATGGACAGCAGTGATGTCATGATTACTTCCAAGAATTAATGAGCATTGAGGCTATAAATGGACGTGCATCGGCGGATGACCTTCAATCATGATGCAGGCAACATACTATCTACTTGTGGCAGCTGCTGTGAGCGTTAGCTCAATATTGTTGGACTCAGAGTACAGGACTGAGGAATTTCTAACATCAAGGGAGCATGGACTGGATAAGTCAAATGTGTTCCACATACGTCAGTGCCTGGTGTCAAGAATGGTGCTACACCGGAATACTACACAGGAAGCCATTGATGCAATGGGCCGTGATGTTAACGAATGGTACATGAAGCTGGCTGCAGAACGCAATGTGGAGGAGGACCTGTGCCAACGAGTCCATTGCGCATACAATTTGCGCACCTGTCTCCTCCCATCCTTCACATTGCTGGGCTTTCTTGAAGCCATCATTGCTGCATCAGACACGGTCTGTACACCACACTGTCCTACGCTCTCTACTACTACAGCTGTAACGAAGACTCTGGACAACTCACCGCCACCAGCCATCACCAGTGGAGCCAGCAGAGCGATATAATGTGCGATTGTGGAGATTGTCAACATGTTACCAGCAACCACTGGATTCTGCAACCACTATTCTGTTTCGGCTACGAACAACAACCTGAACCATTTGGAACATTACAAAACTTTGTGGAAACAGTGTCATTATGCTTTCCTGAAGCCTTCATAAGTAATCTTTACAATGATGCCATTATTTTACAATTCCCTCTTGGCAAAGGACTGTGTGAAATTGCTGCCAACCTGGGACAGCTGTACCATTGGGTGCTTGTCAATATCATGGACTAAACTGTATGTATATCATTTCTATTGTCAATAAATATTGTATATCCATGTGTCGGCTACTAATTTCTAACCCATGATTGACTTAAACTAGCCTTTTGGCGCCATACCAATGAAACATGTCTGTGGAATTGCGCAATATTATGCAAATGTGTTATGTAATTGCTGACCTTGACAGCTTCATTGGTATGATGCAGGAAAAGACATGTCTGTGTGCAGCAGTACTGACCTTGGCGCCATCCAGGAAAAACGTGACTGTGTGCAACAATCACTGACATTCTGGCGCCATTTCAATGCCTAGTATATATATTATATAAACATATATTATGTATCAGTATGGAGAAGGCTACAATAGCAAGAGAGTTGCACAGGTCAGCTCGTTGGAATTTCCCAACACGTATGGTAACTGTGAAGGGGCTAGATGATCTGTATCAGGCTGATCTAGTTGAGATGATACCATATGCACGTCAGAACAAAGGATACAGGTACATTATTACAATTATCAATTGTCTGAGCAAGTATGCTTACGCTATTCCGATAAAGAACAAGTCAGCCAATGCAGTTGTCAAGGCAATGCATCCTATATTTGAGCAGAATCCAATGAAACACTTGCAAACTGACGATGGTAAAGAGTGGTTCAATTCAAAGTTTCAACAACTTGTGAAACACTATGACATCAATCACTATTCAATGTATTCAGATAAGAAGGCTTCAATAGTGGAACATTTCAACAGAACACTTAAACATTCAATGTGGATCAAATTCACTGAGCGTGGAACCTATCGCTGGACAGATATTCTAACCTCACTTGTCAAAGAGTACAATGGAAGAATCCATAGGACAATAGGTATGCGACCGGTTGATGTTACAAAAGAGCATGAGACATTACTGCTCTCCAGACTTGGTGAACAACGTCAAGAGTATCAACAGAGCTTGTTGGACAAATCTGAAAACCGGTTCTATCCAGGTGTTCACCAAACAGTCGATCCAGGTGATAAGGTTCGAATAAGCAAGTATAAAATGACATTCGACAAGGGCTACCTACCCAATTGGACAAATGAGCTGTTCACAGTAACACGTGTGCGACCTACAGTGCCTGTAACATACGAGTTGGAAGATTGCAGAGGACAGCGTGTGCAAGGAGGATTCTATGCAGAAGAGATTGTGAAAACCAAAGTACCCAGTGTTTTTGAAATTGCCAGAGTGCTGAGAAGGAAAGGTAATAAACTGTTGGTGCGCTGGAAAGGATACAATCGCAGTCACAACTCTTGGATTGATAGAGCAGATTTAGTGTGATGAAGCCGGTTGTGCAAAGGAGTCACAGGTTCAATATAATTGACTTTGATCAAGTGGTGAGAGGCTGTGGTCTGACCGACCCAGAAATGAATGCAAAGAAACGTCATGGGCCTTTGTTCCCCAACCATATGCGCTGCATTATATGTGGACCGTCAGGCTCCACTAAAAACCAGCTCAGCTAAAAACCAATTTACTGTTCAACATGCTTTTCGATCATAAAGGAATCTCATTTTCAAACATCTATCTCTACTCAAAAACTGCATTTCAACCAAAGTATCAGCTACTGCGCACCATTATGGAAGACCTTGGACCTAAACTGAGCTACACCGAGTGTGACACATGTGAAGAGATACCTGTACCGCATGAGTTGCCCGCCAACTCGATAATAATTTTCGACGATGTGATCTGTGAGCAACAGGAAGCCATCAGAAATTACTTTATCACTGGTCGACACAGTAACATTGATGCATTCTATCTGGCACAGACTTATAGCCGTATACCAAAACAGTTGATACGTGACAATGCCAATTTTCTAATCATGTTTAAACAAGACGAACTGAATATAAAACATTTGTACAGAGATCATGTGGGATCCGACATGACCTTTGACGAATTCAGAAGAATATGCAATGACGTATGGTCATCATCTGCGCATGCATTCCTTGTAGTTGATCAGTCCTCAGACAAGAATAGAGGGCGCTACAGGAATGGCCTTGATACATTCTTAGTTGAAGCACAGCAGTGATTTCGCTCAGTCTAGCACTGAACGCCGAGTGAGACGGACGAGGAGATGAAGCAAACTGTGGAAGAGATTGCACCAACCATCATGGAGATTGTCAAGCTGCAGCGTAACATCAAGAGGAAGCATAGAGAGCTGACACTGGGCAGGGAATTGACAGAGGAGCAGCATGCAAAACATTTCAAGCCGCTTAGTGATCCACTTGCCAATATTGTAGAAACACTCAAATCTTCTAAACCACCGGCTCAACAACAGACACATCCAATGACTACACCATTTTTGGATGCACCCCATATATTGCCTACACCGCCAACAACACCAGCCAGCAGCAGCACTCCCTATCCAGGAAGGATGAAGCATAGACTGCAATCACTGCCAGATATTAGAGAAGAGGAGTCACCAATCTTTGAAACATATGGAACAGGTGAAGGTGCAAGTCTAGCTGCAAGTACTTCGAGTGTTGCACGACAATTGTGGAAGCGTCAAGACATGGGTGATGACGATGATGATGAGGAAAACCTTAGTGTTGAGAAATTGCTCGATACTAGCAGTCATGTGGCACAACAAGCATTGGCCCAATCTGATCTGGCTTCAAAACCAGTGGGAGAGTACATTATGCAATCAGTGCGCAAGGACTTTAACTTTGATGATGCATTTGGACCGAAAGTGATAGACAACTTGTACTATCTAGGCAGTAAGCTGCTTACCTTTGGACCTAAAGGTAACAAGATTGTGCTGTCTAATCCTGCAGATGGTAGGATTGAAAAGACTTTCAGAGCTACACCAGGCCTTTGTGAGCTGGTTTTCATGAAAATGCCTGACAAAGGAAAAGTGGAGGTAGACGACTTGAACACCTATAAACTGCTTTTGGACTTTACCAATGTGTACCGAGAAAACTACAGTCCAAATGGTAAAATTGCAAACTATAACAATATCAAGTACAAGAGGACAATCAAGGATCTGATAAGAGGAGGAGAAGCAGTCAGTGGGAGAGGAGCCAAAGTTGCTGGACGAGGACTGGTGGCACCTTTCAATATGGTGGCAAGTAATGGCAACAGGATTGAATATGTCTACTACAACGATCCCAATGAACTTGTGGACAGACTGAAGCTGTTGGATCAGTCTAAAGCAGTTGGCAACACTGGACATGAGAATGAAATCAACTCAATCTTGGAAGAGCTGGAGGAAGGTGGTTACATAGTTGGTAGGCCTGCACACACTATATAAGGCAACAACGTTGCAACAAGAGACAGTAAGTCTCTAAAGAGCAAACATGAATTCTTTGGGAAACATCAATGCCCATCATAGGCGTATGATCAATTTGGCAAATGCACGCAGCAATCATGATGCTGTGAATCTGATTACATGTAGAGATATGATGTCATTTCATTTGCCAAAGAGAAGAGATCCCGATACATTGCAAGTAATGACAAGCCTTAAGAATTCAATACTGACAGATATGCAAGAACCAATTCAAGCTACAGAAGGAGTTAACAAACAGTATTTGGAGAAAAGGTTGGATGAGCATTCAAAGGCTGTGGTTGAAAAGTGTCTCACTGTCATGTTGGATGTTACTACGTCAAGAGAAAACATCAATTTGAGTAAAGAACAATTGAGGGATAAAATGTTTAAGCTTATGGGAATCTCCAAGCCGTCTAAGGGTATAAAATGAGATGACAAGGCTGCTGATCAACATTAGATGGCTGTATGCAGAGGTAGACGGAGGTACCGAGGAAGAGGAGTACTTTCAGCAATCACGAATGAAGCGGGTACAATAGTCAACAAAGCGATAGACGTACTGCCCGTAGAACTTCATCTTCCCGGCTACCAGTACTGTGGACCAGGTACAAAGCTTGAAAAACGATTGGCAAGAGGTGATCCAGGAATCAATAAACTTGACCAGGCCTGCAAGCAGCACGACATTGCCTATTCGAGGAATAGCGATACAAGGAGCAGAGCAGCAGCAGACAGAGATTTGCCTGAAAGAGCTTGAAGTGTGGCAACATCTTCAGACGCTGGATTGGCAGAAAGAGCTGCAGCATTAGCGGTGACCAACATCATGAAGGCCAAAGCAAAGTTTGGAGGAGGAGCTAAAAAGAAGAGGAGAGCTGCACAGAGCAGGAGGAGGAAGAGAACTACAGCGGCTTCCAGGAAAAGGAGTGGTAGAGGTCTGTACCTGAGACGTCAGAAGACGGGAAACGGGGTGCGTCGCCATCAATGTGGCGGCAGAAGATGATTGTTGCTCTACCTGACCGAGCACTAACAGATGCCGACCTCTACAAGTACGCCTGCCGTCTCAAGCTGAAGAAATTTCAAGGAGTTTTCATGCGAGATGCTCTACCAACCAATGGACCACTGGATCAAGAGTGTGGCATCATCAACCTGGACCAAAGTGATGGAGCTGGCACACATTGGGTGTGCTATGTGAAGAAGAAGGATGGCATCGTTCGCTACTTTGACGGATTTGGCAATTTGAGACCACCGCAGGAGTTTATCGACTACATGCACAGAGGATCGAGTCCAGCAGCAAGGATCGAGTACAACTACGACCAGAAGCAAGAGGATCTCTACTCTCATATATGCGGACATTAATGTTTAAAGTTTTTGCTTGATGAAAATAAATAACAATGTACAACAATTGTCTTTTCATTTCTCCCACCCACATAGTATAAAGGTTCTAGTCTATACTCTTATCAAGTCATTGTGTAATAGTACACTGAGCAGTCAAGACCATGATGCTCTGCTTTGGAGGTAGAACCTCAATATTGAAAAGTGAATTTTACCCACCACTTGATACAAGCAATGGCGAATGGGAAATTGGACTCATCAGCTTTACTAGCTGCAACTCTATACCAAATGTTGAGAATGGCTACAACAATGCACTACATTTCCTGGCTCCAAAAGTGGACCAGAAGAACGACTATGCAATGACTCATGAGGAAGTTACAGGTAAAGTGTTTGCTCAGCAGTTGTTTAGTGATACTGCTAACCAGGGTACTCAAAGGAAGCCCAGAGCTGTCCAGGCAGGAGGAGAAAAAGCTCCAGTGATGGTTTGGCAAAAGGTAGTATTGCCAGAAGGTAGTTTTGAATTTCAAACAATTGCCAACCTGCTGGAGGCAAGGATGAAGAAGCGTGGAGTCAAGTTCCAGATGGCTGTGGACCCATCGACCTTGAAATGTTTAGTATTATGCGACGCCATGTTGGACTTCAGACAACCTGATTCAATAGGAAAGCTGCTGGGATTCGACCAAGTTGTAGAAGCTAAAGTCGAGACTAGAGGAGTAGTATAGTCTGGAGACCTCTGGCGCACCACCCCCCCCACCCCCCCCAAAAAAAAAAAAAAAAATTAAAAAAAAAAAAATTAAAAAATATTAGAAAAAATTAGAAAAAATTCCCAAAAAATTCCGACCGATCGGCCAAGGTCAGGGGACCATGGGTGGGGACCTGGCATGAGTATATATGGGGGATCAGTTGCTGGTAGGGTCATAGTGTCTCAGTGAACGCGAACTAGTGAGTGCTTATACTATAGCCCAGACCTTCTGTTGTGATTTCACCCAGATCTTCAGTAGTGATTAAAATGTAAGTACAAGTGCTTTGAAAGTAACATCTCAGGACTTAGTAAATTTTTGAAACATTTTAGGACTTAGAAAAATTTTGTAACATCTCAGGACTTAGAAAAATTTTGAAACATCTTAGGACTTGGAAAAATTTTGTACCATCTCAGGACTTAGAAAAATATTGAAACATCTTAGGACTTAGAAAAAAATTTGAAACATCTTAGGACTTAGAAAAATTCTGAAACATCTTAGGACTTAGAAAAATTTTACACCATCTCAGGACTTAGAAAAATTTCCTACCATCTCAGGACTTAGAAAAATTTTAGTTTGGTTAGGTTAGGTTAGTTTAGGTTCGATCATGTTAGGTTAGGTTGGGTTAGGTTAGGTTGGGTTAGGTTCGATCATGTTAGGTTGAGTTTGGTTGGGTTAGGTCAGTTGGGTTTAAAAGTGGTGCGCCACTTTTAAACCCAACTGACCTAACCCAACCAAACCTAACCTAACATGATCGAACCTAACCCAACCTAACCTAACCTAACCTAACCTAACCTAACCTAACATGATCGAACCTAAACTAACCTAACCTAACCAAACTAATCTAACCTAACATGACCTACCCAACTTACCCAACATGACCTTACAACCCGAGTGTGCACTAGGTGTGCACTATGTGAGTGCTAGGTGTGCTTTTTAAAGTCCAAGTGTGCACTAGGTATGCACTAGGTGAGCACTTTTAAGCCTAAGTGAGCACTGGGTGAGCACCTTTAACCCCAAGTGAGCGCTAGGTGAACACTAGGTGTGCACTAGGTGCACCATTTTTAGCCTAAGTGAGCGCTAGGTGAACACTAGGTATGCCCTTTTTAGCCTAAGTGAGCACTTTTGAGCCTAGGTGAACACTTGGTGTACACTTTTAAGTCTAAGTGAGCACTAGGTGTGCACTTTTAAGCTTCAGTGAGCACTAGGTGTGCACTAGGTGTGCACTAGGTGTGCACTAGGTGTGCACTAGGTGTGCACTAGGTGTGCACTAGGTGAGCACTAGGTGTGCACTTTTAAGCTTAAGTGAGCACTAGGTGTGCACTAGGTGAACACTAGGTGTGCACTTTTAAGCTTAAGTGAGCACTAAGTGTGCACTAGGTGAACACTAGGTGAACACTATGTGAGCACTTGTAGGCATAAGTGAACACTAGGTATACACTTTTAAGCCTAAGTGAGTACTCTGTGTGCACAAGGTGAGCACTTTTAAGCCTAAGTGAGCACTTGGTGAGAATCAAGTGTATATCATATGACTACTGATAAGTTTTATACTAGAGGAAGGATAGGGAAATGAATAACAATCAGTTGCAGATGTCAAAGTTTATTTTTTACAATCATCTTAGCTTCTAAGTACCTTAAATCTATATGTCATCTCTGTTGGGCATCTGAAAATCGTCATCACTGCTGTCCATGACGTCATCATCATTACGAGCCCGCTTTGTGGGAGGCTGGTCTTCATCACTGGAGGTTCTTTTGTTACTGAGCTGATGGTGCCCAAATGCCATAGTGCTGATGCCATCATCCATTATGCATCGTTTTTCATCAGCATTGCTAAGGGCCTTCTTCTTTTGCACAGTCGTCATGATTTGGTGTTCTTGTGTGCTGAACATGACTTGCTCTCTATAGATTGCCTCATCTCCATAGAGGCAGTCCAGGTAGTCGTGGAAGCCGATGTAGTGTTTGGCATTGGGATGATCCTTTGATAGCTCTTGACCCAGCACAGGTCGCCGTACTCCCTTGGCCTTCTTGATGAGTCCACTCTTTGCCTGGCTAGGGTCTGGATTGTAGCATCGACAGGCGTACAGCTTGGAGCACAGTCCAACATACTTGTGAGGAGCTCTGGCCGAATATTCATCTTTGAACTTCCCCAACACCATTTTGTTTGTGTGAGAGTAGCAAGGATTGTCGGTTGGGTATTCTGACGTGTCAAAGATATCTCGCAGCTCCTTGATGTTGAGTATGTCCTTGTACATATCTTCTGTCTCAACCAGGTAGAAGAGGCTGTCTGTGTCCTGGTACAATAGCTTGAGACGATCGTTGTAGATGGGTTTCATCACATCATAGTGGAATTCATACATTAGGGTTTTACTGATGTCCAGCACAGATAGTCCAACGTAAATCGGTTTGTTGAGATTAACTTTCTCCTGATGTAGGGTGACTGCACAGATGTTCTCTCCAAAGATGATTCGATCCTTGAATGATGGTCGAGCCACAAGCTTCTCTAGACGGTTCTCACAGTTGACCAACTCCATGTTCATACGCTTCCTCACATTCTCCATGGTCTTCATCAAAGACAGCGTTATTCATTAGTTTGAAGAATTTTTTCTCAAACTTATTCTTTGACTGCTGTCTGAGACTGGTATTGAGCTGGATGTATGGAGCTAGGAAGTCAGTCTGCTCAAATCTCACACCTCGATGGACCTTGGTTATTCTCAAACCGTGTTGGACAGCTTGTTTGAGAAGACGGTAGTGGCAGACGTAGCGTGTATGCGAGTTCAGTGTTGTCATCAGGCGAACATATCCAGATTTCTGCGTTTTCCGGTTTTCTGGTAGGAATGGAAACTCATTGTGTAGATCATGCAGTTCGGCAGGGTACTCCACATCAACCTCGAGGATGTATCCAATTTGTTGTCTATCAGCAACACCTGCAATGTCCCTGATAACTGCCTCCAGTTCCTCTTTGCCCATCCATTGGAAATTCCAGCAAGGAAGTGGATTGCTCATTGCCCAGCCATACAGGTTGTTGGCGTCTGTGTACAAGAGGTAGGATGTAGGTTTCTCTGAATCCACAGGCGCCCCAGTATACTGGTTGTTGGCAATGGCATGGCGGTGAATGCAGGTGGTGATACCTCCTCTGATACCTCGTTCAATAAGCATGTACATGTCGTAGTCGGTCAGCAGCTCAAGTTCCACCTTTGTACTTTTGAGAATAACATCAAAGGAGAAGCCTGGTGATGTGAAATAATGGGCACAGTCCAGATCGTATGTCCTCATGCACACATCTCTGAAGCTTTCGAATACATCAGCCAGCAGGAGCACATCTGATTTTAGATAGAGATCGCTGTACTCTCCCAGAGTGCTACAACTGAACTGGCGCCAGACACATTGAGCATGTACATAGTCCTCGTCACTGATACCGTGATCTGTTAGCCTACTGTAGAAAGCCTGTTTTGGAGGAAGTTGTGTCTCCTCCAATCTCTCCCATGAGTTGCAGTACTCGTATGGGAACACACCTTTACGGGACACAAGAGCCAGTTTATCTCTAAACTGTTTAGAGGTGTGCACCAATACATTGGCGAGATCAGAGGCATTCTCAGCTGTCTTGACAAGATTCGTTACCAGGTTGTCCAGACTGTCGGGTGTAAACCGGAATGTGTCAATGAATCTCAGATGGAGACTCTTTGAGATGTGCTTGGTGAAGGAAATATACTTTTCAGATGTGTTGGGAATAACTGAAATTTTAGATTTGTCAGATCCAAGATGAGGAATGATCAAGTGGGTATCGTAATTTGAGGAATTGTGAAGGAATACAGGAATGTAGGATTGACGACGTCTCTGTAGGTTGCACTTGTTACATAATGCATTCCGGTACAACCCAGTCATATGACAGTGGTCCCGAACCTTATCATTGGTAAACTTTTTGTGACAGGCTTCGCAGAACTTAGCTGCATAAAATTCCGCCTTTTGTTTGTCAGAGAGCGGGGACATCCTTGTCTGATGACATTCAATGGCTTCTGCAATATCGGTTGCAACCTCAGTCAGTGTCTTCATGAAGTGGGCAGCAGCATCTGGCCCACGGTACACAATTGGGTCCTGGGGAATGAGGTTGCTGATGGTGAGCCATGAGGGAAATTGTTGAGCGTCCCATACAAAGTAGAGGCAATAGCTCATTGCCTTATGGTATTGGAGAACTTTTGTAGCCTTTCCAATCCACCGCTCTGGGGCTCCACCATCTTCCTCAGGAGTGGGCTGCTCCAACAAGCACTCAAAATCTGCATAGGCAACAAGTGGTAACCTATACTTGTTCAAGTGCTTTTCAAACTTCATGGTAGGTGGGCTTCCATTGTCATTGGGCTTGGGCATCACAATCCTTGCTGTCCGGTTCTGGGCACAAAACTTCTCATGCTCCTTCATCCTGCGCTCGCCTTCTCTGCTGAGGGTGTAATGGGTGGAGCAGCGTCTGCAGATGATAATCTGTCCTCTACGTTTTGTCAGCTGGGCTCGCAGCAACTTTTCAAAGTTCTTTATCCAGCAGTAGTGGCTATTCACTTCCAAGTCATCACCATCCGCTGTTTCACTCTCACACTGCAGGAGTAGATCAGTATGGTCGGCCTTGATTTCCTTGCCAACTCGTCACGGGAAGATGTTGTTGTCGGCATCGATACCATATACGTTGACTGATACTCCGGGATTGTTTCTCTCAAAAGTATCGATCTGGTTGATGGTGGCGGGGAATGACAATCCGGAAAAGTTGTACTTGTCGGTCAGCTGGTAGTACCGGTCGTTGACTCGCTGTGGGTCTTTTCCTTGGACATGCTTGGCAAGCATGGCCCACCTGAAGCACTGCTGGTCCTTGTTCTTCGGGTTCACAATGGCTTTCCTTGCTGAAATCTTGGTAGGCAGCTCGATGTAGGATGATCACCGCAGCGGCGAATACTTGCTGATGCGGATGAGTAGGCCATCGATGTTGAGGAGGGTCCATCCGCTAGAATTGCCCTCAAACTTGGCTTCCTCCTCCAACATTTTCTGGCATGCCGCCTTGACAATGTGGGCAAGTTCCGTGATGCTGACCACCGAATAGTTGGGCGTCTTGAAGGCCACATCTTGGAACTCCTCCTTCTCCTGGTTCTGCTTGTCGAGGCTGCTTTTGTAGTAGGTAGCCTCCAACACCAAGTTGAATTTCACAGGTCCATGGTTCAGAAATTCGTTAGAGATGGCCGTAATGATTTTGTCCTCGAGGCTGTTGAGCAGGGAGTGGAAGTCCTTGGCTGGATCATCCATGTAGTTATTGTTGTAGAACAGGGTGCGGAGGCAGGAGTTGAAGGTGTCCTCCAGCACAACAAACTCTCCCTGAGAGCCCTCGGTCATCTGGCATCGGCTGGCTTTGTTCATCTGAAACATATAGTGCATTTCCATTAGTAATACTATGTTATTTCACAATATTGTTTTAATATTCTTAGTTTGATATCATTCCTTATAGGTTATGTTAACATTCATAGGTTAGATAATCCAGCAATAACATTTAACAAACTCCTCACATGCCTCTGTGTAATAGCCTTACATGTTCCTTGTATAATAGCTTCACATGCCGCTAGCCCAGTGTATGACTAAGTCCTGAGAATTTTCAAGTATTTTCTAAGTATAAAGCAATTGTACATACATTTAAAATATAACTGAAGTTCTGTATTGCTGAATATAATCCAGTAGATTGAGCACTGTAAGATGTTCACTGCTCCGTTGACTTGATCAAACTGAACGAATGCAAATTATTGTGTGGTATTTATAGGTGCTGGCCTGGTAGGCGGGGCCAGTGATTATGTAATACAGTTGCATAATGTGGTGCAATTACACAGACATGTTTTTTCCTGCATAGACATGACTCATAGCATTGGAATGTAGCAGTGACATCATACAAACTAGTTGAAACCGGATTGTCAAAGCTGGTGGGCGGGGCCAGTGATTACAATGCTACTAATGTTTTAGTGAATAAAACAATGACGAATTGATTTATAATTTGAAATTTGTATTTAATTTAAGGGTTAAGTATAGGAGAGGACCTGCGAGTCCTAACTTCGCTCAAATAAAGACATTTTATCTATCTTTCTTTATCTTATTTATCTATTTATTAGTAAAGAGATAAGTACTTACTGTTATTGATTTGTAGAAACAGATCCTTGAATGCTTTGTAGTTGTAAAAACAGGATTCCTTGATTGCTTCGTAGTTGTAGAAACAGGGCTCCTTGATTGCTTTGTAGTTGTAGAAACAGGGTTCCTTGAGTGTATCTGGAACAATATATAGACATCTTGTTAAAGGTGCTGGTCACACAAAACTAAAGTGAGAGGTTTGATAAAGTATGAAAATATGTACACATGCTGCCATCTAGCGGTCAGCGGGGTAATCACATTTTAGAACCAAGAGTTGGATGAGAACATTCCTTATAGGTTATATTAACATTAAATTCAATGCAGTAGAATACATAGTATTGGATTAGGTCCTGGTTAGCCATTTTGATGTTTAGTTTTCATGCAATGTAATTATAGGTTAGGTTTAATGTAATGCAATTGGAGGTGAGGATCATACAATACATCAATTGATAACTATTTAATAGTGAAGAGACATGTACTTACTGTTATTGGTGTGTAGAAACTGGGTTCCTTGATTGGTTGAGTAGAACCGGGATCCTTGAGTAGATCTTAACCAATGATTTAGGGTCCTTGCGTGTATCTGGAACAATACAGATATCTTGTTAATAGTAGCTGGTCACATAATTGCTCCACTCCCCACATGTCCCTCCCCACATACCCCCATGAATGAAATGCTTACTTTTTATTGAATGATCCTTGAATGCTGCTTTAGGCTAGTGTATCTGGAACAATACAGATATCTTGTTAAAAGTATCTGGTCACACAATTGCTCCACTCCCCACATGCCCCATGTATGACTAAGTCCTATTTTCAAAGTAATATTGCACGACTAAGTCTAGAGATCATTCCTTATAGTCTAGCAAACTTCCCACATGCCCCTCCCCATATGCCCCATGTATGACTAAGTCCTATTTTCAAAGTAATATTGTACGACTAAGTCTAGAGATCATTCCTTATGGTCCGGCAAACTTCCCACATGCCCCTCCCCTAGCCCAAGTGTATAACTAGGTCCTAAGATTTTTCGGATATTTTTCCAAGTCCTACGATTTTCGAAAATTTTTCTAAGTCTCAGGATTTTTCAGAAGTTTTTCTAAGTCCTGAGATTTTTTTGAAATTTTTTCCAAGTCCTAAGATTTTTCGGAAATTTTTCCAAGTCCTGAGATGTTACAAAATTTTTCTAAGTCCTAAGATGTTTCAAAATTTTTCTAAGTCCTGAGATGTTACAAAATTTTTCTAAGTCCTGAGATGGTGTAAAATTTTTCTAAGTCCTGAGATGGTGTAAAATTTTTCTAAGTCCTAAGATGTTTCAAAATTTTTCTAAGTCCTGAGATGTTACAAAATTTTTCTAAGTCCTGAGATAGTGTAAAATTTTTCTAAGTCCCGAGATGGTAGGAAATTTTTCTAAGTCCTGAGATGGTGTAAAATTTTTCTAAGTCCTAAGATGTTTCAAAGTTTTTCCAAGTCCTAAGATGTTTCAAATTTTTTTCTAAGTCCTGAGATGGTACAAAATTTTTCTAAGTCCTGAGATGGTACAAAATTTTTCTAAGTCCTGAGATGTTACAACATTTTTCCAAGTCCTGAGATGGTACAAAATTTTTCTAAGTCCTAAGATGTTTCAAAATTTTTCTAAGTCTCAGGATTTTTCAGAAGTTTTTCTAAGTCCTGAGATTTTACGGAATTTTTTCTAAGTCCTGAGATTTTTTTGAAATTTTTCCAAGTCCTAAGATTTTTCGGAAATTTTTCCAAGTCCTGAGATTTTTTGAAATTTTTTCCAAGTCCTAAGATTTTTCGGAAATTTTTCTAAGTCCTAAGATTTTTCGGAAATTTTTCCAAGTCCTGAGATTTTTTGAAATTTTTTCCAAGTCCTGAGATGTTACAAAATTTTTCCAAGTTCTGAGATGGTGTAAAATTTTTCTAAGTCCCAAGATTTTTCGTAAATTTTTCAAGTCCTGAGATTTTTTGAAATTTTTTCTAAGTCCTGAGATTTTTCGGAAATTTTTCTAAGTCCTAAGATTTTTCGTAAATTTTTCCAAGTCCTGAGATTTTTTGAAATTTTTTCCAAGTCCTGAGATGTTACAAAATTTTTCTAAGTCTCAGGATTTTTCAGAAGTTTTTCTAAGTCCTGAGATTTTTCGGAAATTTTTCTAAGTCCTGAGATTTTTTTGAAATTTTTCCCAAGTCCTAAGATTTTTCAGAAATTTTTCCAAGTCCTAAGATTTTTCGGAAATTTTTCTAAGTCCTGAGATTTTTCGGAAATTTTTCTAAGTCCTAAGATTTTTCGGAAATTTTTCCAAGTCCTGAGATTTTTTGAAATTTTTTCCAAGTCCTAAGATTTTTCGGAAATTTTTCTAAGTCCTAAGATTTTTCGGAAATTTTTCTAAGTCCTGAGATTTTTTGAAAATTTTTCTAAGTCCTGAGATTTTTTGAAAATTTTTCTAAGTCCTGAGATTTTTCGGAAATTTTTCTAAGTCCTAAGATTTTTCGTAAATTTTTCCAAGTCCTGAGATTTTTTGAAATTTTTTCCAAGTCCTGAGATGTTACAAAATTTACTAAGTCCTGAGATGTTACTTTCAAAGCACTTCTACTTACATTTTAATCACTACTGAAGATCTGGGTGAAGTCACAACAGAAGGTCTGGGCTATAGTATAAGCACTCACTAGTCCGCGTTCACTGAGACACTATGACCCTACCAGCAACTGATCCCCCATATATACTCATGCCAGGTCCCCACCCATGGTCCCCTGACCTTGGCCGATCGGTCGGAATTTTTTGGGAATTTTTTCTAATATTTTTTAATTTTTTTTTTTTTCTTTTTTTTTGGGGGGGGGGGGTTGGGTTTGGGGTGGTGCGCCAGAGGTCTCCAAACTATACTACTAAGTCCTGAGATGGTACAAAATTTTTCTAAGTCCCAAGATGTTTCAAAATTTTTCTAAGTCTCAGGATTTTTCAGAAGTTTTTCTAAGTCCTGAGATTTTTCGGAAATTTTTCTAAGTCCTGAGATTTTTTTGAAATTTTTCCCAAGTCCTAAGATTTTTCAGAAATTTTTCCAAGTCCTAAGATTTTTCGGAAATTTTTCTAAGTCCTGAGATTTTTCGGAAATTTTTCCAAGTCCTGAAATTTTTTGAAATTTTTTCCAAGTCCTAAGATTTTTCGGAAATTTTTCTAAGTCCTGAGATTCTTTGAAATTTTTTCTAAGTCCTGAGATTTTTCGGAAATTTTTCTAAGTCCTAAGATTTTTCGTAAATTTTTCCAAGTCCTGAGATTTTTTGAAATTTTTTAAGTCCTAAGATTTTTCGGAAATTTTTCCAAGTCCTGAGATTTTTTGAAATTTTTTCCAAGTCCTAAGATTTTTCGGAAATTTTTCCAAGTCCTGAGATTTTTTGAAATTTTTTCCAAGTCCTGAGATGTTACAAAATTTTTCCAAGTTCTGAGATGGTGTAAAATTTTTCTAAGTCCCAAGATTTTTCGTAAATTTTTCAAGTCCTGAGATTTTTTGAAATTTTTTCTAAGTCCTGAGATTTTTCGGAAATTTTTCTAAGTCCTAAGATTTTTCGTAAATTTTTCCAAGTCCTGAGATTTTTTGAAATTTTTTCCAAGTCCTGAGATGTTACAAAATTTTTCTAAGTCCTGAGATGGTGTAAAATTTTTCTAAGTCCTGAGATGTTACAAAATTTTTCTAAGTCTCAGGATTTTTCAGAAGTTTTTCTAAGTCCTGAGATTTTTCGGAAATTTTTCTAAGTCCTGAGATTTTTTTGAAATTTTTCCCAAGTCCTAAGATTTTTCAGAAATTTTTCCAAGTCCTAAGATTTTTCGGAAATTTTTCTAAGTCCTGAGATTTTTCGGAAATTTTTCTAAGTCCTAAGATTTTTCGTAAATTTTTCCAAGTCCTGAGATTTTTTGAAATTTTTTCCAAGTCCTGAGATGTTACAAAATTTACTAAGTCCTGAGATGTTACTTTCAAAGCACTTCTACTTACATTTTAATCACTACTGAAGATCTGGGTGAAGTCACAACAGAAGGTCTGGGCTATAGTATAAGCACTCACTAGTCCGCGTTCACTGAGACACTATGACCCTACCAGCAACTGATCCCCCATATATACTCATGCCAGGTCCCCACCCATGGTCCCCTGACCTTGGCCGATCGGTCGGAATTTTTTGGGAATTTTTTCTAATATTTTTTAATTTTTTTTTTTTTCTTTTTTTTTTGGGGGGGTGGTTGGGTTTGGGGTGGTGCGCCAGAGGTCTCCAAACTATACTACTAAGTCCTGAGATGGTACAAAATTTTTCCAAGTCCTGAGATGGTACAAAATTTTTCTAAGTCCCAAGATGTTTCAAAATTTTTCTAAGTCTCAGGATTTTTCAGAAGTTTTTCTAAGTCCTGAGATTTTTCGGAAATTTTTCTAAGTCCTGAGATTTTTTTGAAATTTTTCCCAAGTCCTAAGATTTTTCAGAAATTTTTCCAAGTCCTAAGATTTTTCGGAAATTTTTCTAAGTCCTGAGATTTTTCGGAAATTTTTCCAAGTCCTGAAATTTTTTGAAATTTTTTCCAAGTCCTAAGATTTTTCGGAAATTTTTCTAAGTCCTGAGATTCTTTGAAATTTTTTCTAAGTCCTGAGATTTTTCGGAAATTTTTCTAAGTCCTAAGATTTTTCGTAAATTTTTCCAAGTCCTGAGATTTTTTGAAATTTTTTAAGTCCTAAGATTTTTCGGAAATTTTTCCAAGTCCTGAGATTTTTTGAAATTTTTTCCAAGTCCTAAGATTTTTCGGAAATTTTTCTAGGTCCTAAGATTTTTCGGAAATTTTTCCAAGTCCTGAGATTTTTTGAAAATTTTTCTAAGTCCTGAGATTTTTCGGAAATTTTTCTAAGTCCTAAGATTTTTCGTAAATTTTTCCAAGTCCTGAGATTTTTTGAAATTTTTTCTAAGTCCTAAGATTTTTCGGAAATTTTTCCAAGTCCTGAGATTTTTTGAAAATTTTTCTAAGTCCTGAGATTTTTCGGAAATTTTTCTAAGTCCTAAGATTTTTTGTAAATTTTTCCAAGTCCTGAGATTTTTTGAAATTTTTTCCAAGTCCTGAGATGTTACAAAATTTTTCCAAGTCCTGAGATGGTGTAAAATTTTTCTAAGTCCTGAGATGGTAGGAAATTTTTCTAAGTCCTGAGATGGTGTAAAATTTTTCTAAGTCCTAAGATGTTTCAAAATTTTTCTAAGTCCTAAGATGTTTCAAATTTTTTTCTAAGTCCTGAGATGTTACAAAATTTTTCTAAGTCCTGAGATGGTACAAAATTTTTCTAAGTCCTAAAATGTTTCAAAATTTTTCTAAGTCCTGAGATTTTTTGAAATTTTTTCTAAGTCCTAAGATTTTTCGGAAATTTTTCCAAGTCCTGAGATTTTTTGAAAATTTTTCTAAGTCCTGAGATTTTTCGGAAATTTTTCTAAGTCCTAAGATTTTTTGTAAATTTTTCCAAGTCCTGAGATTTTTTGAAATTTTTTCCAAGTCCTGAGATGTTACAAAATTTTTCCAAGTCCTGAGATGGTGTAAAATTTTTCTAAGTCCTGAGATGGTAGGAAATTTTTCTAAGTCCTGAGATGGTGTAAAATTTTTCTAAGTCCTAAGATGTTTCAAAATTTTTCTAAGTCCTAAGATGTTTCAAATTTTTTTCTAAGTCCTGAGATGTTACAAAATTTTTCTAAGTCCTGAGATGGTACAAAATTTTTCTAAGTCCTAAAATGTTTCAAAAATTTACTAAGTCCTGAGATGTTACTTTCAAAGCACAGATTTTACGGAAATTTTTCTAAGTCCTGAGATTTTTTTGAAATTTTTCCAAGTCCTAAGATTTTTCGGAAATTTTTCTAAGTCCTGAGATTTTTCAAAATTTTTCTAAGTCCTAAGATGTTTCAAATTTTTTTCTAAGTCCTGAGATGTTACAAAATTTTTCTAAGTCCTGAGATGGTACAAAATTTTTCTAAGTCCTAAAATGTTTCAAAAATTTACTAAGTCCTGAGATGTTACTTTCAAAGCACAGATTTTACGGAAATTTTTCTAAGTCCTGAGATTTTTTTGAAATTTTTCCAAGTCCTAAGATTTTTCGGAAATTTTTCTAAGTCCTGAGATTTTTCGGAAATTTTTCCAAGTCCTAAGATTTTTCGGAAATTTTTCCAAGTCCTAAGATTTTTCGGAAATTTTTCTAAGTCCTGAGATTTTTCAAAATTTTTCTAAGTCCTAAGATGTTTCAAATTTTTTTCTAAGTCCTGAGATGTTACAAAATTTTTCTAAGTCCTGAGATGGTACAAAATTTTTCTAAGTCCTAAAATGTTTCAAAAATTTACTAAGTCCTGAGATGTTACTTTCAAAGCACAGATTTTACGGAAATTTTTCTAAGTCCTGAGATTTTTTTGAAATTTTTCCAAGTCCTAAGATTTTTCGGAAATTTTTCTAAGTCCTGAGATTTTTCGGAAATTTTTCCAAGTCCTAAGATTTTTCGGAAATTTTTCTAAGTCCTGAGATTTTTCGGAAATTTTTCCAAGTCCTAAGTCCTGAGATGGTGTAAAATTTTTCTAAGTCCTGAGATGGTAGGATATTTTTCTAAGTCCTGAGATGGTGTAAAATTTTTCTAAGTCCTAAGATGTTTCAAAATTTTTCTAAGTCCTAAGATGTTTCAAATTTTTTTCTAAGTCCTGAGATGTTACAAAATTTTTCTAAGTCCTGAGATGGTACAAAATTTTTCTAAGTCCTAAAATGTTTCAAAAATTTACTAAGTCCTGAGATGTTACTTTCAAAGCACTTCTACTTACATTTTAATCACTACTGAAGATCTGGGTGAAGTCACAACAGAAGGTCTGGGCTATAGTATAAGCACTCACTAGTCCGCGTTCACTGAGACACTATGACCCTACCAGCAACTGATCCCCCATATATACTCATGCCAGGTCCCCACCCATGGTCCCCTGACCTTGGCCGATCGGTCGGAATTTTTTGGGAATTTTTTCTAATATTTTTTAATTTTTTTTTTTTTTTTTTTCTCTTTTTTTTGGGGGGGGGGGTGGGGGGGGGTGGTGCGCCAGAGGTCTCCAAACTATACTACTAAGTCCTGAGATGGTACAAAATTTTTCTAAGTCCTGGGATGTTTCAAAATTTTTCTAAGTCCTGAGATGGTACAAAATTTTTCTAAGTCCTAAAATGTTTCAAAAATTTACTAAGTACTGAGATGTTACTTTCAAAGCACTTGTACTTACATTTTAATCACTACTGAAGATCTGGGTGAAGTCACAACAGAAGGTCTGGGCTATAGTATAAGCACTCACTAGTCCGCGTTCACTGAGACACTATGACCCTACCAGCAACTGATCCCCCATATATACTCATGCCAGGTCCCCACCCATGGTCCCCTGACCTTGGCCGATCGGTCGGAATTTTTTGGGAATTTTTTCTAATATTTTTTAATTTTTTTTTTCTTTTTTTTGGGGGGGGGGTGGGGGGGGTGGTGCGCCAGAGGTCTCCAAACTATACTACTTAGAGGTATCACGACAGTGCAAATCAGTCGTCCCAATGTGCTGCGTATAAAGTGTAACATTGTGAGTGGATCCTACTCAAATGGAGTCAAGGATCACGTGATCTATGAGTTTTACCCAGATGTTGATCCAGGGTATAAAATGAGTGTGACTGTACAAAATGTCATCTATTTACCGGTAGACACCAAGCAGATTGGTAGCATTACATTGGAGATTATTGATGAGAATGGACGTCTGTTGGACCTTAGGGAGGAACCGATAAACATAACCTTACATTTGCGACAACAACCCAAGTGATGGTGCTATTATTTGGCAAGTGGAATCAAGGATTGGAAGCAGCAATGTCCCCCATGGAGGTGGTAGAACAAAAGTCCATTAATAGGGCGCCATTTGTGAAAGACGTCATTCGACCATTGGACTCTGTGGTGTTAACATCGAGCAGCATCAAATATCTGCAGAAGAAAGGCTATCAAGTTGTAAGAGGAGGAAGACGACAACAACACTGAAAAATGGGAGTTTTGGATGTGACAAGGGCTGGCCCTTCAGCGGAGAACAGCATCACTGGCTATGAATATCATTCTCATGCACCGTATACTACAGGTTTTGGTGCCAACGATGAGATTCGGATAGCAATTCAGCAGCAGGACATCTATACACTGCCATCGGAGAGCTATCTGCACATGGAGTACAAGGTGACCAATGCAGCAATTGCAACCTTGGGAGGCTCACCTTGTGTTTCTGGATTCTTTGGCCACCTGTTTTCGGAAATACGCTACGAGATCAATGGAGTTGTAGTGAACAGCATACGTAGCCCTGGCATTGCCAGCCTGATGAAGAATGCCATGACCTTTGAGCGGGAAGAACAGCTCAAGATGAATGGAGCCGGCTACAGATATGATGCCCAGGCAGGGTTTGGCACGTTTGATGCCAATGGTGCCAACACAACCATCATGAATGTGCCACTTAGATACCTGTTGGGCTTTGCCGAGGACTATAGGCAGATTATGCTGAATGTGAAACAGGAGCTGGTGCTGAGACGCAGTGCTGACACTTTAGACTGTTTGAATACAGCAGGCAAGGTCATAATTGAGAAACTGGTGTGGAGGATGCCCTATGTAGAGGTGTCTGATGAAGCTAAATTGCGTCTGCTGAGACTGGTGCAAAACAACACGCCCATCTCAATGCCATTCAGACATTGGGAACTGTACGAGTATCCATCTTTGCCACAGACCACAAAACATACGTGGACTGTCAAGTCGGCTACTCAGCTGGAGAAGCCAAGATACATTGTGATTGGACTGCAGAGTGGAAGAAGAGGAGCAGCTACTGCAAATAGCTCATACTTTGACATGTGCAAAATGAAAGATGTTCTAGTGTTTTTGAACAACAAGTACTATCCGTATGAAAGCATCAATGGCGATGACAACCAAGTGTACAATATGTATGCAGCATTCAATGGAGTCTACAATCGTGATGACGCTCGAGCAAGCAACCCACTTTTTGAGAAACAGGCTGTGCGGGATGGTAAGATGTTACTGTTTCCCATTGACTGTTCACGTCAAAACGAATCACTCAAGACGGGAAGCATTGACATCAGAGTTGAGTTTGAAGCAAGTGACAACATTCCAGGAAATACACATGCCTATTGTCTGCTGATACACGAAGTGGTTAAGGAGTATCAGCCAATGACCGGTCTTGTTCAATCGGCCTAGAGAGAGCAGTGGAGGATATAAAGGCGGTCAGCAAGCAGCAGTATGCTCATAGTTGCAAGAAGCATTGAGTGAAGCAGTCATCATGTCCAGGAGAGTTCTACGCTTTTTGGATGAGGAGGAGGGGGAGTTGCCACCCAGCGATGGAGAGGATGTTGTGGGCTGCTGCCCAGGCTACTACACTCAACATGAGACATCGTTGATGAAGGACACTCCTACAAGTACAACCGACCTCAACCAGGCTTCCACTGATGATGATGATGAAGATGGCATCACACCAAGCAGGGCTACAGAACTTTTTGGACCAATACCAATCTACTTGATGGACTTTCAAGGCTTTGAGGGATTGAATAACCAGTTTATTGTCAAGGAGATGGCAATATTGGAACGTGATGATGAACATCATGTGTTGACTCACCACTACTTTTTCAAGTCACTATACCCGGACATTTTGCTGAAAACAAGCGGCCTGGTTGAAAGCAATCAATTACAAAGAGCTAAACATGGACTGAGATGGTTGGGCAATGGAGCCGGCCAAACACACCTATCATATTCGGCCTTGAAGCAAATTGTATGTGACACAGTTGGAAGATGGCTGCACAAGAACAGTGAATCGGGACGGCCAGTCAAGATCTTGGTATATGGATATGAGAAGATTTGTCTGCTGGAAACGCTACTGCAGCTGAACAATAAGGAAAATGTGGAGTACGTGGACCTGAGTTCGCCCTACCTATTCCATGAGACGCCCAACTTGGAGGTGCTGATGAAGACTACTACAGTCTACTGCCCAGAACATTACCTGCTCGACTTCTTGGAGACTGTGAAGATGAAGCTGGCTGGTGACAATGGAGGACGAGGACGCTTGGATGTTCCGCCATTTTGTGCACTCAATGTAGTAAACATCCTGCACAATTGGATCATGCAAGCATTACAAAGAGATAGATATTTTTGTCGAAGTTTATTTTTGTCAATAAAGAATGAAATGTGAATATTGCGTCATCATTTACCCCACCACCTCTAGTATTTAAGAGCCTGCTGCTGCTCAGTATAGTTTAGTTTAACACCTACAGTCAAGATGATCTCAAGGATTTTGAGCTCAAGGGCAGCCGAGACACGCTTGAAGGCAGCAGTCATGGATCTAGAAGCTGAGCTACTGCGGCGGCAAGACAGCTTGAGCATGGACAATTTTCAACTTGAATCTGGGCATGCAGAGTCATGTGACGTCAGCTCTGAGAATATTCATATCCTTGAATGTGATTGTACTCGTCTCAGGAGACTACGCTATGCTGTCATCGATGCAGTACCTAGTCAAGGGTTTATACAATGGGTCAGAGACAAAGACAACTTCCCAGGTGAAAGATTTTGTCCAGGTCCACAATCTGCAAACTTCAACCGTACTAGTGTACATTCGTTCCTGAAAGATATCTACATGGGCATTGCATCGTATAAGGAGGATAAGAAGCAATGGTCTCCAGCATCATATGTGGATAGACTGCCATTCATGGTGACAGCCTGTTTTGATAATCATTGGAGAGTGCCATTAGACACAATATACAAGTTAAAGAATAGCTTGGTAGCCATAATGGACTTGCGTTCAGTGCCTGGCTGGAGGAACAAGGATGTTAAGCTGGAGATTGATTTCAACGACAGCGATGAGACTTGGTGGTGTGACTTTGAGTGCGGTGTCCAGAGTCTATCTTTGGTTGGCAGAAGAAGGATTACATTTGCCGGCTTTGACTACAACTCTATGGATGGACGTGTCAGATGCATTAGGATTGAGGATGGTCAATCAGGCGATCCTGCTCTACTGGTATCAATTCATAAAGCTGAGCAACATCCTAGACTATGGCCGCCAGGTGATGTGACCGATGGCGTGGGCCGTGTAAAGGAATCTCTTAATAGATTGGCAGAGACCTATGGTGTTACCAGAGACTTTGAAAGGGGCAATATTGTAGCCAATTTCTATGTATTGTTTCATACTTGAGATTGTTTATGTTAATAAATAATGTATTGTAAGAGTATATACTTTTCTTTTCAACCTTTTTTCTTTGAAGCAACAGTGCACTAGGTGAACACTTGGTGTAAACTTTCAAGCCCAAGTGAGCACTAGGTGAACACTTGGTGAACACTGGTGATCACTAGGTGAACACTTGGTGAACACTTTTAGGCCTAAGTGAGCACTAGGTGAACACTTAGTGAACACTGGTGATCACTAGGTGAGCACTAGGTGAACACTAGGTGAACACTTGGTGTACACTTTTAGGCCCAAGTGAGCACTAGGTGAACACTTAGTGAACACTGGTGATCACTAGGTGAGCACTAGGTGAACACTAGGTGAACACTTGGTGTACACTTGTAGGCATAAGTGGACACTGAAACTATGGTAGGGGAAAATGAATAACAAATCAGTTGCAGATGTCACACTTTTATTTTTTCATTCATTATTCTTTAATCAATTGGATTCTATGGGTTCTCCCAGCAGGATGGCACATGAATTTATATGATTTCATGTCGACGGTTCCTACAGCAGGGACGAATTTGAAGGTGGTCCTGCAGTACGACTCTGGAAGTATAACCCATTTTTATGTGTGTGTTGTCGGAATCCAGTGTGACTGCCACCTTTTCACCATATTTTGTGGTGACTCTCTCTGCGCTGATCATTTGGTACATGTGCCCTGGCTCGAGATCTTTCATGGATATGAGGTCTAGCGGCTTTTGGGATGCAATTGTGTTGTAGATGGCGTCAGCGGCATCATTAGTGGATGACATCTGAAAATGAACAGGTATTAGCATAATCTTACAGTCAGCATTGTGGGTCAGCCATTCATGTGGATGAGATTTCATGCAGTAGATGAATGTGATTTCATGCAGTAGATGAATGAGATTTCATGCAGTAGGTGATATCATGGTTAGCAATTTGAGGTTAGATTTCATGCAATGGTTGGGCATTAGATTTCATGCAATAGCTATAGAGGTTGGATGATCTAGCAAAAGACAAATACTTACTGTTATTGAGTCTTTAGCAGGATTCACTGTAGAAGCTAGCAGTCGTTGGCTGAGATACTATGGATCTACAAGACGGAGGTCCTCTATATATACTTGGTAACCGGATCTCCCCAAGGTCAACTACGCTCCCACCTATTTCTTGTACAGCCATAAATTAGTTGCATACATTTTTCCTGGATGGCGCCAAGGTCAGTAATGCTGCACACAGACATGTTTTTTCCTGCTTCATTGGTATGGCGCCAAAGGCAAGTGATTACGTAATGCATAATGTTGCGCAATTACTTGTTTTTCCAGCTTCATTGGTATGGCGCCAAAGGCAAGTGATTACGTAATGCATAATGTTGCGCAATTACTTGTTTTTCCTGCATTGGAATGATATCATACAGAATGCCAAGGTTATTGATTATGTAATACAGTTGCAGATATAACAAGTTTTATTTTTTCCTAAGCATTATAAAGAGAGCTGATTTTCAAGGTTAGCATTATAAAGAGAGCGGGTAACATTGAGATGAGAGAGAGAGAGGGTATTTACTGTTCCTTAAACATTTGAATCCTATGCGTTCTCCCAGCAGGGTGACTCTTGAATTTGTACATCGACATATCAACAATTTCTCCATCTGGGATAAGTTCTAGGGTGGTCCTGCTGTATAGATCTGGTAGTATGACACGTAGATGCCCGTTCTCGGAATCCAATGTGATTGCAACCTTTTTCCCATACTGTGTAGTTATTCTCTGCGCATCTATCATCTGATATGTCTGGCCTTGTTGGAGATCTTTTATAGATGTGAAAACAAGAGGTTTTAGTGATCCAATTGAATTGAAGATGGCGTCAGCAGCAGTGGTGGTGGATGACATCTGTAATTGAATTGAATGATTATTAGTTTTGAACGCATTATTGGCGGCTATAGATATCTTGTTAATAGTAGCTGGTCACATAATTGCTCCACTCCCCACATGCCCCTCCCCACATGTAATTCCTCATAGTCCGGCAAACTCCCCACATGCCCCTCCCCACATGTAATTCCTCATAGTCCTGAGATTTTTTGAAAATTTTTCCAAGTCCCAAGATTTTTTGAAAATTTTTCTAAGTCCTAGGATTTTTCGAAAATTTTTCTAAGTCCTGAGATGTTACAAAATTTTTTCTAAGTCCTGAGATGTTACTTTCAAAGCACTTGTACTTACATTTTAATCACTACTGAAGATCTGGGTGAAGTGACAACAGAAGGTCTGGGCTATAGTATAAGCACTCACTAGTCAGCGTTCACTGAGACACTATGACCCTACCAGCAACTGATCCCCCATATATACTCATGCCAGGTCCCCACTCATGGTCCCCTGACCTTGGCCGATCGGTCGTAATTTTTTTCTAATTTTTTCTAATATTTTTTATTTTTTTATTTATTTTTTTTTTTTTTTGGGGGGGGGTGTGGGGGGGGGGTGGGGGGTTGTCCTAGATGTGACATTTTTATACTACTAAGGGTTTATTCCATTATCAAAATGAGAAGTTACAAAATTTGAAATTTCAGCGGTTCCCGAGTTGGGGAGTTCCCGAATTGAAGTCATTCCCGAATCGTAGAGTCGTTCCGGAATTGCAGTCTTCCCGCATTGGAGTCATTCCCGAATTGCAGAGTGTTGCCAAGTCGCAGCATTCCTGAATTGCAGTCTTCCCGAATCGCAGACTTCGAAACTTCGAGGCCTTGAGTATTCCAGCATTGGAGAGTACGAGAATTTCGCTGTATTAGATCAACAGACATGAACTCAATACCTTGGAAGTAGTAAGGATTATCGAACGAGGTAACAAATTTATTATATTTCTTGCTTCGATCAAAGTGAGTGCAACGAATTGTGGGGAACTATTAATTCAATGGGATAACGAAAACGACGATATAATTTTGTTAATAAAAGTAATCTTTGAAATGCGCAATAATTTTAAAGACTTGAAATAATTATAAGTTTAGGCTGTATTGTTGAGTGAAATGTATATTTATTAATTTGGTTATTTTGAGGTAAATGAGGTGTGAATATATTTTCGAGTGGTTGTTTCCTAAACATGCGCTTCATTTGGCTTGGTAACCTAGTTCCTCTTGGTTTTGTATGCATGGGTATTTGATGGTGTTTTGGTGTACAAGCGTGTAGAAAGGAAATGTTTTCCTTTTTCCACGTTTCGCCTTCTAAATTTTTGGTTGTCTCCATCATTCTAAATTGAAACAAATTGATGGGACACGTCCCGACGCACTCTCTGCTGGCAGCCGGTGAGCGATCGAGACGTCTCCCCTGTCGTACCGGATCTCGAGTGCTTTTGCTACAGACTCCAGGATAACATAGGCATTTTTTTGGGGGGTCACAGGGATACCGCTGATTTCTATATTTTGATTTTGGGAGTACTGTTGAGCATCTAAAAGTTCTAGTTCCATGCTAGTGACTCGTGTCTTGAGTACATCATTTTATTTTTTCAATCTTCCACATTCCGTTGTAATGTTCAGGTTATCTTCTTCGATTTTAGTGATTCTGATGCGCATCTCTTCCAATGTCATTTGCACTGTGGACATCGCCTTCTTTAAAGAGTCAAAACTTTCTTGATTGGCAGCTCTGCTTTCCCTGACCTCATTTGAAATTCCTCTAAGTATCTCCATCATACAGGCGTTTTGGACTTTGGGTTGATTATTTTTGTGCAAAATATCTGAGGAACAATTGTCACTGCACCACTCTTCTATTGCTTTTTTGTCATAGCTGTAAGTTAAGCAATTGTTCTAATACGACAGCAGGTGACGTGATAAAGCAAGTTGCAGTTTGTACACTTAATTACGTCTTCACCTCCTGACACATCACGATCACATTTGGCACAGACCATATTTGCCAAAATTATATGGAGAAACTAGATTTAATGAACAACTTCAACAAGTTGAGTGAATATTATTACAGTAACCGGCAGGTTGAACAAGACAACAGGCAGAGCCGAACGAGTGTCCTATCGCACGACCATTCGCCTCGGCAGACCGATAAGAACTAATTATCATTAGATTATTTTAGAATCGAAATTCAAAGATAATGCAGCTGGACAGACACAACCTTTCGCTATGGAATCCGTACTGCAACTGAAATCGGCATATAAAGTTTATTAGATGGTTCCATTTTGTTCAAATTTCCAAGGCAATCCAATTTCATGTATCAAACATGACTTTCTGATGATAATTAATGGAATAAAAAAAATCTAACCACCATTAAAATTTTAACAACAGTTGAATTTTAATGACAATCAGTCACTAACTGATTAGCCATCTTGTTAGTCACCAATACAACAACTATTGATATACACTATCATTATCAACCCACCCACCCACGCCTGATTATTAGAGGTCTTCACAGCTCAGGCAGTCTATGAAGACTGAGTAAGAAATGTATTTCCAAGCCTTTATATAGTGTCAAACTTTAGTTTTTTTTCCTCCCCAGTTTTTGGGTATAAAGAGAGGTGTTTAAGCAGAAAATTCTCATTTCTTTGGATCGAAGGAATGATGTTAGTTCAGACTGAAAATAGTCAACAAGCTATACTCCCACAAGAAATGTCTGGCTCATCCACAGAGGTTAGTCGCTACCTATTTTCAGATAGGTTCCCAAACACCATGAATAACGCCACCAACTATCAGACAACAGACTCAAGCAACACCACAAAAAATTCTGTATATATAAAAATGGATAGAATAATTTCACCCACCCACAACATCTCATCACCAGTCTACCAACACAGCATCAACAAAAACTGTCTCTTTTTCATATGGAACTCATTACACACAATCAATGTAAAAATATTGTTTGAAAACCTTAAACTTCATATAATTGATATAATGCTTGAAGAATCCGAAAAATTCCACCACAATATTAAATGGTATGAGTAGTTTAATTTTGGGAACTCTGGCGAGAATCCCATCGATTTTCTGCTATGAGGGTGGGAGGGGGAGAGGGGTGCAGGCGAGGGGAAGGGAGGGTCTAATCAATTATTCAAGTTATTGGCTTTTCGAGCTGTTTGACCTCATTAATTATTCAAGCATGGCCAACATCATCAATTATTCAGGTTATTGAGGCTGTCTAACCTAATTAATTATTATTTAAGCTCGGCCAACTTCATCAATTATTCAAACTATTGATTTTCGGGGTTGTCTGATCTAATTAATTATTTAAGCTTGGTTGACGTCAACAAGTATTTAAACTATTGATTTTCGGGGTTGTCTGGCCCAATTAATTATTTAAGCTTGGTCAACATCAACATCAACAGGTTATTATTATTGTTTGGGTCTGTTTGTCCTTATTAATTTTTTGAGATAGGTTGACAAGCAGTATATATTGAGGGCCTTCGACTGAGAGAGATTCATTGCTTCAGTGAATGTTCGCCAGTTCCTACAGTTTCAACGCATTTAGTGAACGAAAGTAGTAAAGGAGAATTTTAAAACATGCCTGGAGAATCCACATCATTACTCTGCATAAAAAAATTGTCACAAAATGCATTTACACCCAAGAAAGGTTCTGCTAGAGCTGCAGGGTTTGATCTAATGAGCGCTTACGACTGCATTGTTCCAGCTCAAGGGAAAGAACTAGTTAAAACCGATTTGCAAATCAATCTCCCCGAAGGTTGTTATGGGCGCATTGCACCGCGGTCTGGATTGTCTTGGAAAAACCATTTGGATGTTGGAGCTGGAGTAATTGATGCTGACTACCGTGGAAATGTTGGTGTGGTCCTCTTCAACCATTCAAAGAAGCCTTTCACCATTAAGCGAGGAGACAGAATAGCACAACTAATTTGTGAGAAAATATTCTATCCTGAAATCGTTGAAGTTGAGGAAATTGAAGAAACAGAACGAGGAGAAAGCGGTTTTGGGTCCACTGGCGTGGCCACAATTACTAGATCACTAACAAAATGTGATTAAGCTTGTATGTATGTGTGTGTACTTACCCTAATTAGTCATATTCATCTCCTATTTATCGATATTAACAATTCTCGGCAACAATCTCTGTCTCTGTACAAATTTTGCATCATATATCCATGTAGTACATTTACGATCTTGAGTGCACAAAAAAGTGGCTCTATTTCTTCCCCTTGTTGTCCGGCATTGCCAGTAAGCTGGCTTCTGATGTCCTCCATCAAGCTGAGGAGATAGTGCTCAGGACAGTAGACTCCTGAGGCGTTGGTCTTTAGTAGCATTCTCAAGTTGGGTAACACTCTGTAGAGGAATGGTGAACTCATGTCCACTAGCTCCACATGGTTACCCTCTTCACTCTCTGGTCTGTACAGCACATCCAGTAGACGAACCTTCTCATAGCCATGCACAAAGATTTTGATTGGCCTTGTTAATACCTCATGCTGCTGCTGCTGCCACATTCTGATTGTTTCACACACTACAACCTTCAAAGATGCATAAGGTAAGTGGGTTTGGCCAGCCCCATTGCCTGACCATCTTAGCCCATGTTGAGCTGTGCGTCCTCCATTTGACTTATGTACACTAGTAGGTAGCATCGAGCTGTCATAAGGCTCCTTAAAAAAGTAGTGTTGTGTTGATATATGATGTTCTCCGTCACTTTCCAATGCTGCCATCTCTCTCACAATAAATGACCCATTCATTCCTCTAAATCCCTGAAAGTCCATCAGGTAAAGAGGTAGAGGCCCAAAAACGTCTACAGCTCGTTCAGGAGTACAATTACTATTAACTTCTACCATGGGTGCTTCTACCCTTCTCCTGCAGGCAGATACAAAAAGAAATCTCTCTCAACTTTTTTTCCTTACATAAAAAACATTTCATGATGAGAGAAAGAATTTTATTTATTTAAACTCCTACACACACACACACACACATACACAATTGTTAACCAACAGCAACACAAACTAATCTCCCTTTCTCCCTCTCTCTCTCTCGCCACCATTGTGTTTTTGTTCACAACATGAGGGAAAAGAAGAAGAAAAGGGGTGTAAAATTGTACAATGAGTTCCAAATCAATAACCTAGAATGAGCGTCTGTAGGCCAATGAATTATTCATTGAGACATTCCTGGCCTCTGTAACAAATCATTAAAAGGCCGTTCTGCTTACTATCTTAACTTGGTGCTAGGTAATCAATATTACTATGAACCAACAAATTTTAACTGGACTATTATTGTCATGAATTATGTTTTTTCTACCCAATATAATATCAATACGAGTTTGACGTTTTCCTTACATATAAAACATTTTATGACGAGAGAAAGAATTTCATTTCTTTAAGCACCTTGTCTACCCTCTTCCTGCAGGCAGATGCAAGAAGAAATCTCTCTCAACTTTTTTCCTTACATAAAAAACATTTCATAATGAGAGAAAGAATTTTATTTATTTAAACTCCTAAACACACACACACACACACACACACACACACACAAACTAATCACCCTTTCTCCCTCTCTTTCGCCATCATCGTGTTCTTATTTACAAGATGAGGAAGAAGAAGAAGAGGAAGGGCGCGTAGAATTTCCAACTGAGTTTCAGATCAATAACCTGAAATGAGCGTCTGTAGGCCAATGAATTGAGTCATTCCTAGCCTATGTAGCAAATCAATAAAATGTCTTAAGAAGGACATTCAGCTTTAATTGATGTTATGTTGACGTTTTTCTTATTTCATTTGCAAACACACACACACACATGAACACAACTCTTTTCTCTCCTACTATAGAAAAACAATGGTAAATGAGATATCAATCGGACCAGCAATATATAACTTGAATAAAGAAGAATAGGAAAAACAGAACAAGAAAAACTGAGTCAATTTAAAATGTGTCATTTTTCTTGAGGTTTTACCTGTCAGATGAAAAAGTGGCACATAATGCCATCTAGTGACTGAGTTACTTATATGTCACTTTTTCCTGTTAATAGAAACACTAAAAACAGTTGTATTTCAAATAATCAAAACAGCTGTATTTTCAAATAATCAAAACTTTGTTTGTTAATAATGTATAAACAAGAGGGTTAATAGTAAGTGTATTGATCATACCTTGTCTAGGTGTATTTTGGTTGATACAATTCTCTCGTCGATATTTACTATTGGAATAATCAAAATTCCTGTTGTACCAGACTTAAATTTTGAGAGCCAGGCACATTGTTGCTAAGGGGACAACTTAAAAATGAAAGAGCAGAGGGTCAGTTCAATACTGAATTACGCAAGACCTAATCCAAATTGATCATTCCTCCAGACTGTAATTACTGTCCAGTGTTTAGCTGGCGACAATTTCCAGACACATGAAGAAGGTAGTCATTACCGAATGTGAAATGTAAATTGCAGGATAATTGCGAGGGAAGCGGTCGTACACATCATTATTAGGGCATCTCTACAATTTGCATGGCAAACTACGAGTAATCACCTAGTATTAGGAGGGCAATTCGCTCCGGTTATTATCGAAGCGATTTACCTCGCTGATGTAATCATCGGTATTGTTAAAGACAACAACAAGAGAATTGGCCTTTATCTAGTCAACATTATTTCAAACTCTCATTGCAAAGTGTGCCACGAAAGTCTGCTCATCAGCTCTTGCAACTGCAATACTTGTCTCCAAAAACATAACAAGTTTCCAAAGTGAATTAAGAGTGTCTACTTTGTCTCTTAGACAAACTAAGTTGTAAACAAATTGTACACCAAGTGCCCTAAGGAAAAGAAAGTGAGTAGCCTACTTTACTTTATTACTTCTTTTTTTTAAGGGAAATGTGATTTTAGTATATTGTTCTCAAACCAAAGCACATTTCTATAACAATACTCAAAGTATAATAAATTCAAGTTGGTAACAAACTCCAAGTATAATAAATTCAAGTTGGTTATTAGATATGCTTTAACTCATGACAAATCATAAAACGTGTGAGAGGGTAGTAGATCTAACTGTTTGTTGTACTGCAACAGAGAGTTATTAACATTGATAGACTGTGTGTGTGTGTGTGTGTGTTACATTAAACGAAAATCAACTGTAAGCCACACATAATAAAATGACATACTCTTTTATTATTCCTTTCCCCTGAAATAACATGTAGCATATTCAAATATACAAATAAGAGTATACTGGATTTTACATGGATATTCAGTATTGTGTAATACAAAGGAGAATAGGAAAGTGTGCAGGTATAAACTAAAAAGGAACACTGTGAGATAATGTTAAATTCAATCATTATACCTAGTACTTTTTTCGTATTTCTTTTATCTTTAAATAGTTTAGAGCTATTATATTATAGAATGTCATGACATAGAAATAACATGCTTTAGAATGACAGTAATAAATGCATTGTTTGTACCAACCTGGAAACAAACTGGTAACCGATTGCTAGTGGGTTATACTGAATTTTAACTTCAAAACTAAATTTTCTACAAGATGAGTTTATTCAAAAAGATGATTTATCAATAATTAACAAAGTTAATCTACAACAAACTTAGAAATTGCATTTTATTTAATGTAATAAATAAATAATTACGGTAGTCGCAGTTTTCTATCATGTTTTATTCGATTTCAGTCTGCTAATCTGCTCTTAGAACTGCAATACTTGTCTCCAAAGTGAATTAAGAGTGTCTACTTTGTCTCTTAGACAAACTAAGTTGTAAACAAATTGTGCACCAAGTGTCCTAAGGAAAAGAAAGTGAGTAGCCTACTTTACTTTATTACTTCTTTTTTAAGGGAAATGTGATTTTTAGTATATTGTTCTCAAACCAAAGCACATTTCTATAACAATACTCAAAGTAAAATAAATTCAAGTTGGTAACAAACTCCAAGTATAATAAATTCAAGTTGGTTATTAGATATGCTTTAACTCATGACAAATCATAAAACGTGAGAGAGGGTAGTAGATCTAACTGTTTGTTGTACTGCAACAGAGAGTTATTAACATTGATAGACTGTGTGTGTGTGTGTTACATTAAACGAAAATCAACTGTAAGCCGCACATAATAAAATAACATACTCTTTTATTATTCCTTTCCCCTGAAATAACATGTAGCATATTCAAATATACAAATAAGAGTATACTGGATTTTACATGGGTATTCAGTATTGTGTAATTCAAAGGAGAATAGGAAAGTGTGCTGGTATAAACTAAAAAGGAACACTGTGATATAATGTTAAATTCAATCATTAAACCTAGTACTTTTTCGTATTTCTTTAAATAGTTTAGAGCTATTATATTATAGAATGTCATGACATAGAAATAACATGCTTTAGAATGACAGTAATAAACGCATTGTTTGTACTAACCTGGGAACAAACTAATTTCAACTGTCGCTGAAATCAATAACCCAGAGTAGGCCAAATTGGAGTAAGTCGATAGGGGAAGGCTTGAAAACTATTATTCTATAAACTGGGCTGCCAACTAGTAACCGATTTTATACAGAAATAAGAACGACTGCCGCCCCCAAAAAATCAATAATGTAGAGCATGGGGCATTGCTAAATTGGCGCAGGTCGATAGGGGGAGGCCTGAAAATTATTTTCTATAAACTGTGTACAATTAACCAACTTCGTTACGCTAAAAAAAAAAAAAGCAACACGTACATTTGTTACAATTTCCTTTCAGATGTGTGAGAGAAAAGTTCCTAATTTCCTGCAAGACGGCTGTTCTTCTCTGATAAAAAAAAATCCTGAATCTTTATATAAGTTGGCGCAAAAAGCCAGTATAGATGTATTATATTTGGGGGCAAATATAGATACTCTACCTGCACGCTTACAGCAGGATTTGATAGAGTATGGGGTTGAATACAGAGGCTCAAGAAGAAAATACCCTGATAAACTACTTAGAAAAATTTATGCTGTTTGCAAGCGTATGGACATAAAGGATTTGCTTACAATTTTAAAACATGAAGGATATGGAGACGAAGATATTAGAGCTCTGTTTTCACACACTAGAGAGTTTGAAGTGCCAGAGTTCGGTTATGACACACAAAAATATATTGATCTCCATAAAGATTATCATTTACCAACATGTCTAAATAAACAAGCAGTAGCACCATTGAATGTTGAAATAAAATGTCGTTGCCAAGAAATTTTCGATATAATGTGGCACATATATCAAAATAAGGAGGTAGGAGAGGGCAAATTTCTACTCGAAGAGTTAGGAATTGCCGTACCGTCAAGTGCAAAACCAGACTTGCCACTTTCATATGCCATGTCCCTCTATATCTTACATTCCACAATCTAATCAATTTACATGTTAAGAAACTAAAATCTTTTTCTTTTTTTTTTTAAAAAAAAAAAATCTTTATCTACCATTACAGAATGTTCAGGAGACGAATGACCACTAATGAGCGCTGGCTATCAACAACACTTAGAAAAGAAACCGAGACCTTATGTAACCTCCTGCTTGCCATGAAAATCCCCAAAACTTCATATCAGAGAGCATTACGTAATGCTGATTTAATCGCTAGGGGGGTTGGCAATTATTTACCTGTAAGAAGTTTTCACGTCTCGCCATGCTCGTATGAGCACATTCCAGTAATGGATAATGAGTTATGGCAGTGCAAGTGTATTGTATTAACTTTTCGATTACTGTACCTACATTGCTTTTTAACTAATGACTACAGAAACACTTCTCAAGAATTTTATGAATATAAATGGTGGACTGGCCTTCTGCAAGCGCCCTTAGGACAGGACTGTCTTAACTTGCTGGCAGACATTGGAGAGATGTATTGCAGTGATGGGATTTTTTTAAGGACAAGACTTACTACTAACACTGCTACTACTACTACTACTACTACTACTACTACTACTACTACTACTACTACTACTACTACTACTACTACTACTACTACTACTACTACTACTACTACTACTACTACTACTACTACTACTACTACTACTACCACCACCACCACTGCTACTAACTCTTTATATTTTTGGGAATAGTTAAGACATTGGTGGCCTTATTTTTTTTTTAACACCGCTACTACCGCCGCAGCTGCTAACTCTTTATACTGTTAGGAATTATCAATATTAAAAAAATTTTTCAGATGTCTGCAGAAGCTCGTGCTATTTTTGAGGCTATATCTAAACAAAAAAACAACATAATATATGGACGCATGTCTGACCTTATACCCGATAAAAAGTATGGGATGATAACAGCGCAGAGAATTTGGACCCAGTATGGTGAAAAGGTTTCAGTGAATCTTGTAAACAATGAACAGATTTTAACAGTAATACTTCCAGAACAATATGGAAAGGCCATTTACAAATTTGTGACTGGCCGAGAATCGGTAGATTTGAGTATGTATTCAATGTCTGTACAACCGATAGGGAACACATTTAATATTACTATGTATGATAATTAAAAAACAAACACACACACACACACACACACACACACACACATACGTTGTTTACAATGTTTAAATATGATGATAATAAAATGAAGAAAAGTTAGTTACTGTAGAATTTAATTTGAAAACCCCATTTTTTTTCCTCACTTGCAAATATTTGTGAAACTAGTATTCTAGGTAGTTTATTAGTAATATAGTGATTTTATTTCAGCTGGTCATGTTCCCCAAAGGAAGAGGGAGGGGTCGTGGAAAACTATTGATTTGTGGGCAGAAGGCACCAAATAGCAAACCCGTTGTCATTGTACAGCCTATGCCGCAACAAAATGCTGGGTTCCTCCTGCCCACAAATAATCGGTATAAGCCAGAGGCCATTCCACCACCATCCTCACCATTGATTTGTGGTAAACCCATTGCTATTGTACGGCCTATGCCACGCCAAAATGCCGAGTTTTTCCCACCCAGAACTAATAATCGATATAGGACAGAGGTAATTCCACCACCAGCCGTCTCCTCCTCTTCCTCTTCCTCCTCTTCCTCCTCTCCCTACACACTGGTATTAGAGGATGTTCGGTTCTTCCCGTCTCGACTAGCTCGGATGAGAATGAATGAGGAGTATAATGAGGAGGACGAGTGAACATCGAGATATCGACGAGAGGATTGTATCAACCAAAATACAACTAGACAAGGTATGTTCAATACACTTACTATTAACCCTCTTGTTTATACGTTATTAACAAACAAAGTTTTGATTATTTGAAATACAACTGTTTTTAGTGTTTCTATTAACAGGAAAGTGACATATGAGTAACTCAGCCAGTAAGTAGCTGGCAGCCACTAGATGGCATTATGTAACACTTTTTTCATCTGACAGGTAAAACCCCGAGAAAAAAATGACACATTTTAAATTGGCTCAGTTTTTCTTGTTCTGTTTTTCCTATTCTTCTTCTTCCTCTTCTTCCGCAAAATGCTACATTTTGACTCATGAAATTCTCCTTTATTCAAGTTATATATTGCTGGTCCGATTGATAACTCATTTATCATTGTTTTTTTCATGTGTTTGTGTTTGCAAATGAAATAATAAAAAAACGTTAACCTAACATCAATTAAAGCTGAATGCCCTTCTTAAGACATTTTTATTGATTTGCTACATAGGACAGGAATCAAATCAAATCAAATTAAATCAAAATTTATATTTTTAGTTAATCTTCATATGGGTCTGTTAATATTATTATTTTCTAGTGCTATATAATGTATAGGTGATTTTCAAAAATGAAGTTAGTTGTTAAAATGTTATGTTAATGATAAATGTTAGTGCATATTATGTAATTAAAACAAAATTAATGAGAACTCTCATTGAAATGTGTATTTCTGACACCTACTAAAAAGTCAAGCAAATTTTGTATTGTGTAATACAAAGGTGGGTAGGAAAGTGTACAGGTATAAACTAAAAAGGAACACTGTGAGATAATGTTAAATTCAATCATTATACCTAGTACTTTTTCGTATTTCTTTTATCTTTGAATAGTTTAGAGCTATTATATTATAGAATGTCATGACATAGAAATAACATGCTTTAGAATGACAGTAATAAATGCATTGTTTGTACCAACCTGGAAACAAACTGGTAACCGATTGTATACAAACTAATTCCAACTGTCGCTGAAATCAATAACTCAGAGTAGTCCAAATTGGAGTAAGTCGATATGTTGCTAGATAGCACAAGCATTTGTAATAGTGTTGTTTGCCAATAGATTGCATTAGCAGTTGTTTGTGTGGTTATATAAGGAGAAAACTGTTTCCCCTCCAACCAGTACTCAATTGGACACCGTCAAGTAACATTCTAATAGCAGAAGAAGAAGGAAATAGGGGCATTATTACTCACACACACCTGTCTTGGAATCCACATAAACCATATTGGGGGGAGCCAATAGACAATAAGTATAGTTGAAAATGTGTATACTCTGTGTTACAGTTAGAATCAAGAATGTATACCCGCTCCCATAAAGCTGTCAGGAGACAGAATGCCCAGCAGGGGGAGTTTGTTGTGCTGGAGCGGGCATTCAACAACAACCTATGTACATTTTATTATAACAACAACAACAATCCTACATCTCCGGCAAAGGATTTCCATTCTTTACTAAACACCCTAAAGGAGAAGATTGTCAAGGTCCTTTCAGAGGTAATTGAGCAGTATGGGGCCATCAAATTCAACCTGGTGCTGGAGGCAACCTATCACAAGACACACCTTGATGAGGAGAATAAAGAGAGGGAGGAAATGCAGGACATTGCCTTCAAGACACCCAATTACGCAGCATTCACCGTTCTGACATTGGCTCATCAGGTGGAGTCCGCTTGCCAGAAAATGCTGGAGGAGGAGGCGAAATTCGAGGGCAACTCCAGTGGATGGACACTCTGGGTCATTGATGGGCTGCTCATTCAAACCAGCAAGCATGAACCACTCAGAGGTTCTTCATACATCAACCTACCACCTAATCTGGCTGCAAGAAAAGCTATCATCAACCCACAGAATCAAGATCAGCAGTGCTTTATGTGGGCAATCCTTGCAAAACATATTAAAGGAAAGGATCTGCAGCATGTCAACAAGCGGTACTACAGTATAATGGATAAATATGATTTCTCTGGCATCACATTTCCAACCACCATTAACCAGATTCCCAGGTTTGAAAGAGACAATCCGGGAGTGTCAGTGAACGTTTATGCTGTGGACTCCAAAAACATCATCTATCCAAGACATGTTGCCAACACTGTGAAGGAAGACCACTTTGATCTCCTGCTACTCACCAAAGGCAGTGAAGATGAGGAGGAAATAGAAGAAGAAGAAGAAGAAGAAGATGATATGGAAGTCAACAACCATTTCTGCTACATCAAGAACTTTGAAAGGTTGCTGCGTTCACAGCTGACTAAACATAATGGTCAAATAATCATCTGCCGCCGCTGCTTCACCCACTACACCCTTGCTAATGATGGTGAGCGCCGGATGAAAGAACATGAGAAGTACTGTGCCTTAAACAAAACAGCCCGGATAATTATGCCAAAGATCAAAGAATATGGCAGTCCTCCAACCCTCAAATTTGAGAAACATCTCAGAAAATTCAGACTGCCACTGGTGATCTATGCAGATTTTGAATGTCTTTTGACTAAACCTACTGCAGAAAAAGGAAGGGAGGAGGAGGAGGAGGAGGAGGAGGAGGCGCCTGTGCATTGGGTTGGTAAGGCTACAAAGGTGTTGCAATACCATCAGGCTATGAGCTATTGCATCTACTTTGTCAGAGATGAGAAGCAGTTTCCTGCATGGCTCCCCTTGAGCAGTTACATTCCTCAAGAGCCAATTGTATACAGAGGGCCAGATGCAGCACACCACTTTATGAATACACTCACAAAGTATGCAGTAGGTATTGCCAATGCTATTGATACGCTAGGCATAGCCATGATTCCTCTCACCGACCAACAGAAAGCAACACACACAGCTGCCACTCATTGTGAGGCCTGCAACAAGGAGTTCCAGAGAGACAAGATCTATGACCATTGTCACATGACCGGCTACTACAGGAATGCCCTGTGCAATTCGTGCAACCTTGAGAGACGGAGACAGAGCTTCATCCCTGTGTTTTTGCATAACTCTTCAAATTATGACACACACCTCATTATTCCTCATCTTGGCACTGATAAAGAAAAACTCAAAGTTATCCCACACTCTTCTGAAAAATATATATCATTTTCAAAGCATGTGTCCAAGCGGCTTCACCTACGGTTTATTGACACATTTCGATTTACACCAGACAGCCTGGACTCACTGGTAACCAATCTTGTCAAAACAACTGACAATGCTGCTGACCTTCCAAAGGTGTTGGGGCATACTGCCAAACAGTTTCCCAATGGGTTGAACCTTGTCTCAAGAAAGGGTGTTTTCCCCTATGAGTACTGTGATTCATGGGAAAAGCTGCAAGAAATTGCCCTGCCACCGAAAGAAGCATTCTACAGCAGGCTAACAGACCAATCAATAAGTGATGAAGACTATGCACATGCCCAACATGTATGGTCTCATTTTGGTTGCCGCACTCTGGGCGACTACAGTGACCTCTATCTTAAAACAGATGTGCTTCTGCTAGCAGACGTTTTCGAGAGCTTTAGGGATGTGTGTATGAAGAATTATGATTTGGACTGTGCCCACTATTACACATCGCCCGGCTTCTCTTTTGATGTCATGTTGAAGTATACCCAAGTTGAGCTGGAGCTACTGACAGACTATGACATGTACATGTTCATTGAGAGAGAGAGTTAGAGGTGGCATTACAACCTGTGTTCATAGGCATGCCATCGCCAACAACAAGTACACTGGTGCACCGGTGGACCCAGACAAGCCAACATCCTACCTCCTGTACACAGACGCTAACAACCTGTATGGCTGGGCAATGTGTAACCCTCTGCCATGCAGACAATTTCAATGGATGTGCAAAGATGAGCTGGATACAGTCACCACCCACATTGCGGCCATTCCTGACAAACAAAGAAGAGGCTACATCTTGGAAGTGGATGTGGAGTACCCAGACGAGCTGCACAATAATCACAATGACTTTCCATTTCTGCCAGAAAATCAAAAAACACCAAAGTCAGGAAGTGTGCGGCTCATGACCACCCTTGATGGCCGGAAACATTATGTCTGCCACTACCGACTGCTCAAACAAGCTGTGCAGCATGGGCTGAAAATTAGCAAAGTCTATAGAGGGATCTCATTTGAACAAGAAGACTTTTTGGCACCCTACATCCAGATGAACACCAGGCTCAGACAGGCATCTGCAAATAAATTCGAGAAAAACTTTTTTAAGCTGATGAATAACGCTGTTTTTGGAAAAACTATGGAGAATGTCAGAAGAGGATGAGCATGGAGCTGGTCAACTGTGAGAAGCGACTGAAGAAACTTGTGGCTCGGCCATCATTTAAAGATCGAATCATTTTTTGGAGAAAACATTTGTGCTGCACCAGGAAAAGATAGAGCTGAACAAACCAATTTATGTAGGGCTGACAGTGTTGGATATCAGCAAGATCCTAATGTATGAATTCCATTATGATGTAATGAAGCCCATCTATGGCGATCGACTGAAGCTACTGTACCAGGACACAGATAGTTTGTTTTACACAGTACACACAGAGGACCTGTACAATGACATCAACAACATTGAGGAGCTGAGGGAATCCTTTGACACATCAGAGTATCCCACTGATCATCCATGCTACTCTGATGTAAACAAGATGGTGCTGGGAAAATTCAAGGATGAGTATGCTGCCAGAGCACCTTATGAGTATGTTGGCCTAAGGTCCAAGCTATATGCCTGCCGGTGCTTCAATGTGGATAAAACGAATCTGAAGAGTGGCCTGATAAAAAAGGCTAAAGGAGTGCGGAGGCCCATACTTGGTCAGGAGCTGCCCAAAACTGTACCCAATGTTGAATGCTATATAGTATTCCAGGATTACCTGGACTGCTTATATGGTGATAAGGATATATATAGAGAGCAGGTTATGTTCAGCTCCAAAAAAACATCAGATCATGACAATTATGCAGACAAAAAAAGCACTTAGCAAGGCTGATGAGAAGAGATTCATAATGAGCGATGGGGTAAGCACACTAGCATTTGGTCATAAAAACATTCCTGCTGAGCTGTTGGAGAATGAACCTGAAGAAGAAGAAGAAGCAACCATTGTTGATGATGATAGCTCCTGTCCTCTTCCTAGTAAGCGACTGCGCAGAAATAATGTTGAGAAGTGTTATGCACATGCCTCCGCAAATCAATAGAGTATATTAAGAGCTTCATTGTCCTTCCCCATGTCAGATGAGGAATGCCATTTGTACTGTAAAGATAGCATTGCAGAGAGAGAGTGATGGGTTGTCGACATCATAATAGCCCTTGTTCATTAGCAGTGAGAACAGTAGAAAATAGTGGTCTAGTTACAAGTAGACACTGGATAGTGGAACCCATTTTCAACTTTGGAGACACTAGTATACAAGAACCATTTGGATCACCAGAGAACTTTCTCAAAATTATGAATGAGCTCTTTCCGCAGGCATCTAGCATCTACCTGGCCAACAATAGACGAGCAGTTCACATAGAGTTTCCAATAAGCAGAGGATTTTGCAGTATGGCATCAGACCTGGGACCATTCTATAAGTGGGTGCAGCTGGGACATTTTTGAATGAGCATTAAAGAAGTGCATCAGCAGATGGCCTTCAGTATAAATCCCACAATGTACTATCTACTTGTGGCAGCCGCTGTGAGTGTCAACTCAATATTGTTGGACCCAGAGTACAGGACTGAGGAATTTTTAACATCGAGGGAGCATGGACTGGATAAATCAAATGTGTTTCATATGCGCCAGTGCCTGTTGTCAAGAATGGTGCTACGTCGGAATACTACGCAGGATGCTATCGATGCAATGGGCCGTGATGTCAACGAATGGTACATGAAGCTGGCAGCAGAACGCAATATGGAAAAGGACCTGTGTCGGCGCATCCATTGCACATACAATTTGCGCTCATGTCTCCACCCCTCCTATACATCATCACTGGGGCTTTCTTGATGCCATCATTGCTGCGTCAGATGAGGTCTGTACACCACATTGTCATAGGCTCTCTACTGCACCATCTTCGACTCTGGGCAGCTCACCATCACCACCACCACCACCACCACCAGCCATCAGCAGTGGAGCTAGCAAAGTGATATAATGTGCAATTGTGGAGATTGTCAACTTGTTACCAGCACCCAGTGGGTTGTGCAACCACTATTCTGTTTTGGTTATAAACACCTACCTGAACCATTTGGATCATTGCAAAACTTTGTAAAAGCAGTGTCATTATGCTTTCCTGAAGCCACAGTAAGTGTTCTCAACAATGATGATGTTATTTTAAAATTTCCTAATGGTAAAGGATTTTGCGAAATTGCTGCCAATCTTGGACAGCTATATGATTGGGTGACTGTTGATATCATGAACTAATAACTGTATGTACCATTGTGTTGTTATGTTATCAACCTACCATGTAAGCTACAGTAGTATATAGAGACATGTGCACATACAATATTTATCAGTATGGAGAAGGGAACAATAGCAAGGGAGTTGCACAGGCCAGCTCGTCGGAATTTTCCAACACATATGGTAACTGTGAAAGGGCTAGATGACCTCTATCAGGCTGATCTTGTTGAGATGATACCGTATGCACGTCAGAACAAAGGTTACAGGTACATTATTACAATCATCAATTGTCTGAGCAAGTATGCTTATGCTATACCAATAAAGACCAAGTCAGCTGATGCAGTTGTCAAGGCAATGCATCCCATATTTGAGCAGAATCCAATGAAAAACCTTCAAACAGATGATGGTAAAGAGTGGTTCAATTCAAAGTTTCAACAACTTGTGCAACAGTATGGTGTTAACCATTATTCAACTAGCTCAGAAAGAAAGGCCTCAATAGTGGAACGTTTCAACAGAACACTTAAACATTTGATGTGGATCAAATTCACCGAGCATGGAACCTATCGCTGGACAGATATTCTCCCACTACTTGTCAAAGAGTATAATGGAAGAATTCATAGGACAATAGGTATGCGACCGATTGATGTTACAAAGAAGCATGAGGCCTTACTGCTTTCCAGACTTGGTGAGCAACGCCAGGAGTATCAACAGAGCTTGTTGGACAAATCTCAAAACCGGTTCTATCCAGGCATTCATCAAAACATTGATCCAGGTGATAAGGTTCGAATAAGCAAGTATAAAATGATATTTGACAAGGGTTACCTACCCAATTGGACAAATGAACTGTTCACAGTAACACGTGTGCGGCCTACAGTGCCTGTAACATATGAGTTGGAGGATTGCAGAGGACAGCCTGTGCAAGGAGGATTTTATGCGGAAGAGATTGTGAAAACTAAAGTACCTAGTGTTTTTGAAATTGCCAAAGTGTTAAAGAGGAAAGGTAATAAACTGTTGGTGCGCTGGAAAGGATACGATCGCAGTCACGACTCTTGGATTGATAGAGCCGATTTGGTGTGATGAAACAGATTGTGCAAAGGAAACACAAGTTTAATATAATTGACTTTGATCAAGTGGTGAGAGGCTGTGGTCTAGCAGACACAGAAATGAATGCAAAGAAACGCCATGGTCCTTTGTTCCCCAACCATATGAGATGCATTATATGTGGGCCATCAGGCTGTGGAAAGACCAATTTACTTTTCAACATGCTCTTTGATCGTAAAGGAATCTCCTTTACAAACATCTATCTCTATTCAAAAACTGCATTCCAGCCGAAATACCAGCTACTGCGCACTGTTATGGAAGAACTTGGGCCCAAACTGAGCTACACTGAGTGTGACACCTGTGAAGAAATACCTGCACCACATGAGTTGCCCGCCAATTCGATAATAATTTTCGATGATGTGATTTGCGAGCAACAAGAACCCATTAGATGCTACTTTACCACTGGTCGACACAGTAATGTTGATGCATTTTATCTGGCACAGACTTATAGCCGTATACCAAAAACTAGTTTTGATACGTGACAATGCCAATTTTCTAATCATGTTCAAACAAGATGATCTGAATATGAAACATTTGTACAGAGATCATGTTGGAGCTGACATGACCTTTGAAGAATTCAGAAGAATGTGCGATAACGTATGGTCATCATCTGCACATGCATTCCTTGTAATTGATCAGTCCTCAGACAGGAATAGAGGGCGCTACAGGAATGGTCTTGATACATTTTTAGTTGAAGGACACCAGTGATTATGCTCAGTCTAGCACTGAATGCCGAGTGAGACAGTCAAGGAGATGAAGCAAACTGTGGAGGAGATTGCACCAACCATCATGGAAATTGTCAAGCTGAAGCGTAACATCAAGAGAAAACATAAAGAGCTGACACTGGGCAGGGAATTGACAGAAGAGCAGCATGCAAAGCATTTCAAGCCAATTAGTGAT